>VCJE01002226.1:37936-54714 GCA_024140265.1 Backusella liffmaniae | reverse complement strand
GTGTAAAATGGGTGTCGATAATTATTTTAATAACAATGGAATTCCAGCCGAATACTTCGATTGTTTAAAAGGTATATTATCTGTTTCATTAGGGTAATACAGAGCTAACATAATTTTCTTTTTGTTAGCTGACAATATCATCATCGAAAGTGAGGTTATCGAGCAAGCAAAACAAAGCCAACTCGATGCTGTCCATGCTATTGGTTGTGAATACGCTCGCATGAATAACCGTGAAAAAGCAGTAAAATGGCTAGAAGCTTCATCGATAATGGGGTTCTATGCGAGTATCCATGCGCTGAAGCGTCTCCGTGCTGAAACGGGTAATCCCCCTAGTCAAGATGAGTTGGAAAGATGTTCACGAGAAGTGAAAAATCATGTTCGATTAGTTTTTTTGAATCTTGCCAAGACCAAGTTTAAACAGAAGAATTACCAGAAAGCAAAAGACTACTATCAGGAAGCAGCTGTTCGTGGTGATGTTGATGCGCAATTCAGCCTAGGGTTATGTTATTATAATCGTTGGGGGCTGTGCCCTGAAACATGGGATCTGTCGGAAAATGCTACCCTGCATAATAGTATCAGAATTGACTATCAGTTAGCGATGCTATGGTTTCTTAGATCTTCAATTCAAGGCCACAGCGAGGCTAGTTGTTATATAGGATATATATATGAAAATGGCTATGGGGTTTCTAAAGATAAGCATGAAGCCTTTGAATGGTACTGTAAAAGTAAAGCTGGAGGATATCAAGCTGCCGATGAACACATTAAGCACCTTAATGAACAAGGATATACCTATCGTCCAAAAGGTTAGACTGATATAAGTTGTATTTTAGAAATTTTCAAAAAGGATGCTATTTTTCTCATTATCAATAATTGTAATATTATGATAGACAAGATCCTTTCTTTTTATAGAATGTAGGTCATTCTGTTCTCTAGATTGGTGGTTACGAAGAAAGTTGAAGTTAATTCTTCATATGCCATATTTTTATCTTGATATCCTTTGATTATTATATATAAAAAATAGTATAAAATGGTCCAATCTATTTGGTGAATCCATCACTTTGCTTGTATGAATATGTGAAAGATACATCAATATAAAAAAAAACAAAGATACCATACGTTATTAAAAAAAGAGAGTATAGCTACTACAGGTTAAATTAGACAGAAATGAATGAAAGGTGTTGATATCGTCAATTTGACATAATCTATTGAGTGAGTATCACTACATGGCTTCCCTTTTCATCTCTATTCTATTGGGTCAATGATTCACACGATATAAAAAGACGCGATTTTTTTTCCCTTTCTTTTTCTTTACACCTCATCTACCACTCTCTTCGGATCGACGACTAGAGCGACGTGTCCGGGGTTCTTTTGGTGGAAATAATTGTAAGTATTACTTGGTACATGTGATATAGATGAAATGGTATACCAACAACACTTGGGTAGCATGTGAAGTCAAAAAAAAAATCAAAACTACAAAACTACAAAAAAAAGGTATTTACAATATGGATAAAATGAACCTTTATTAAAGTGGACTGAGAATAGGCCATATTGTTCTACCAATTCCCTCGTCATCTCCTTTCCTGCCGCTCCCATCTGTACATGATGCAGAGACAGTCACCTTCGGGTGAGATACCCGCTCTTTCAGAGAGCAATACTTCGGGTAAGTCATTGGCTAAAATAATAATGTTGACAATGAAATCATCGTGTGCTAAATCTTTCCCTCTTTTCATTTTATCCAATCAAATCAACTCATCCTGAATGCCACTGATACCGTTATAGAATTGGGCGACAAAATAGCCATTGATACCTATTAAAAAGTCCTGTTATTGAATATAATTCCTGTTGGTTTCATTTTATACATCTTTATATTTCGAATAAATGCATCATTTTCCATGCTTGTATTCATGATGTTAGCGAATTTTCATTGGTCCCAAGCTGAATCTCGAAAAATCGCGTTGTTTTCTGTTGAAAATCTGGGATTAAAGTGGAGAGAGAACCGTGTTTGGATCGTCTACTTTCTATTAAAAATAAAAATATTAAATTAGAGGCTTATTCACAAACATGTCAAAACGTCAACACTCGGAAAGCACACTTTTAGAGATCCAGAGTGTATTGCCTGATGTGCCTGTTGCACAATTAGAAACGCTACTCCATCAAGCCAACTACAATATTGAAACAGCCATCAATATCTACTTTACCAGTCCACCACCTCCTCTGCCCTCAACAACAGAGCCACCAAGAACAGATCGATTTTATATTGGAGATATCGTCTCAACAGGTGAATAATATTGAAAGCAACATGTAAACAATTTTTTTTAAAACAATAAAAAAAAAAGGATGGTCCACGTTTAAAGGACAAAGCCCTGTGACGGAAGGTTCACCTATCGAAATACGACGAGAAAAACAAAGTGGATATAAAAAGAATGAAAACAAAATTGTACGCTTCTCTTATCGAGGAGGAGAACTGGGCCGCTTATCAAAGGAGATTAGCAGTTACATTGCAACCCTGATTGATCATGAACAATGCGAGTTTGAGGGCTCTGTGGTCTGGTGTCCCGACAACCTCAAAACAGGTGATGACATGATATTGACAATACGATGCTATCTATTGGCAAAGGCCATGTATGCCAGCTCATTAGGCCATGATGTCACTGTATCAAAAAAGCAAAGAATTATTACAGTCAATGGAAACAATAACGATCTTTACCTGAGCAATCGAAAAATCGCCCTATTGCACCTTTTCAAGGCATTGGCATTGCGGCCAACAAGATCATCCATCCAAAGTGAGGACAATGGTTGGGATAAGATTATCGAGTCGTTTGATATAAAGGAAGAGACGATGGAAGAGGAAGAGGAAGAGACAAAGGAAGTGTCGGATGATCAGCTCAATACCATTTATGAAAAGGCACAGGTGTTTGATTCTGAGATTACACCAATGGAAACACCAGATACAATGAGCCTTGAATTAAAACCATATCAGAAAAGAGTAAGAGATATTCTTGGAAGCCAAATGATGGACACTAAACAAACATGTACGTATAGGCATTGGCTTGGATGATGAATAAAGAGGCGTTTGAACACAATGATGGAGATGTGGATATGCGCTCAATGCACCCGTTATGGGAAGAATATGCACTTCCCAGTCAGCCACTCGGTGAATATTCCTTCTTTTATTTCAGCCCTTATAACGGTGAATTGAGTTTATCATTCCCTGAATCGAATTCACAAGAAAGGTGTGGTATTCTGGCAGATGGTAAATGGGAATGAACAACATATTGGGACATCGAACTGAGCATATTGTATATAGAGATGGGCCTTGGTAAAACAATCGAGGCATTGAGTTTAATCCACGCAAACAAACCACCCTTAGAACAGAACAATGATAAATCCACAATAAAGACAGCCAAGTCACCTACAACGCTGATTGTATGTCCAATGTCATTACTTGCCCAGTGGCGTGATGAAATCATAAGAGGATCAAAGAAAAACACCATATCCGTCACAGTCTATTACGGCAACGATCGATCTCTCGATCTGCGACAAAGTCTGTGTCGCTGGAATGGAAATGCACCGGATGTGTTGCTCACCACATACGGTGTTGTGCTGGCAGAATGGAGTGGAA
This sequence comes from Backusella liffmaniae, assembly GCA_024140265.1. Lineage (NCBI taxonomy): Eukaryota > Fungi > Mucoromycota > Mucoromycetes > Mucorales > Backusellaceae > Backusella > Backusella liffmaniae. The sequence continues at coordinate 51,092 of VCJE01002226.1, read as the reverse complement.
TCCAAACAGGAAAGAATTCTGATTTCAATCTCTTCCAGGTCGAGTTTTGGCGTGTGATGCTAGATGAAGCACATCAAATCAAAAACCATACAAGTAAAACATCACAGGCGTGCAGAGACATCAATGCCAGACGTCGTTGGGCCATCACAGGCACACCCATCCAAAATAAGCTAGATGATTTGTTTGCACTGGTAAAATACTTGCGATATCAGCCTTGGTCTAACCATACCTTCTGGAACAGTTTCATCACAGTGCCCTTCAAGAATCAAGACAAAAATGCATTGAAAACTGTCCAGACCGTCTTGGAGCCTCTGGTCCTGCGTCGAACAAAGCAGATGAAAGATAAAGCGGGAAATCCCATGGTCCCACTTCCACCGAAATACATCAATATCGAATATCTATCATTCACACCAGAGGAGCAAGACATTTATGATGCATTTTACAACGATTCAAAGACAAAATTCTCGTACTATGTCAATGCGGGACAGGCAGGTTCCCACTATGCCAACATTTTACAACTGCTTACACGATTAAGGCAGATCTGCTGTCACCCCTACCTGGCCATTAAACAGAATCACAATACGGGAGATGTACTCCCTTCACTGGAAAACTTGATTGCAGATTACGATACAAGAAGCTGTGAAGAAAAGAATGGGAATAGTTATGGTTTGAGTGTGTTAAAGTCGATGCTCTCAAAACAACAGTCAAGTCAATCATCATCGCAAGACGTGGTAGTAGAAGATGCAAACGAAACGATAAAGATGGAGAGTGTGGATATACCCGATGAATGTCCTATTTGTTTTGAGCCTATTGATGTCATTATGGCCATGCCTTGTATGCATATGGCTTGTAGACTGTGTGTATTGGAATATTTTCAGGTAAAAAAAATAAAAGGATGAGATGTAAAAAAAAAATAAACTAAAATAAACTACAAGAAACGAGAAAATGATGGTTTGGCTGGTGAATGTCCTGTATGTCGCAAGGGCCCCGTTCTTCAAAGCGAACTATTAGAAATCACCGAACAAAACACAAAAACCTCAAATGAAAACATCACCTATGAGATCCAAAGAGCTGTTGGCGGGTATCGACCCTCAAGCAAAATCCAGGCTCTCCTAAAACATGTCAAGAAGAATCTGGAAAACAACTCCAAGACGGTCGTCTTTTCACAGTTTACATCGTTTTTGGATCTCATACAACAGGCGCTTACGCATGAGGATTTGGGGTTCACTCGACTGGATGGTAGCTTGATGCAGGCCGCGCGTGAACGTGTCCTAAAGGAGTTTTCAGAATCGCCCGAAACAAATATACTTTTGATTAGTTTAAAGGCGGGTGGTGTAGGCTTAAATTTAACGTGTGCAAATCAAGTGATTATGATGGTAAAAAAATAATAGTAAAACACTTTTGTCTTGTGTCAATGCTCATTCTATTGTTTAGGATCCTTGGTGGAACTTTGCAGTCGAAGCCCAGGCCATTGATCGTATCCATCGTCTTGGACAGCAAAAGGACGTCACTGTCACACGATTCATCATGCGTGACACGGTCGAGGAACACATCCTAGAGATCCAAGACCGAAAGCACGATTTGGTCAATGAACTTTATAAAACAGATCGACAATCAAAAGGACAAAAGTTTCAAGATTTACAACTCTTGTTCAGTTCGCCAAGGACTTCATAAAGTTTGTTGTTGTTTTATTATAATAAATTAAATTCTGTGGGAGGGAATAAAGACAAAGATGATGGTATTGATAGCAGTTAAAATGATGCTGAGGGCTAACCAGAGCCATCCACGTTTAAAGTGTGATCGCTTTACTGTGACATCTTGGATTTCTGAATACACCATAAATCCAATCTCACTATAAATGGAAATAAGTATATATAAAAATACATTACAAATAGTCTCCTTACCTCATGCTGACTAAACCAAACCACCATGCAAAGTCATTGATACTTGTCAACAAAAACGACCAGCCAAAAAAGAAGGGTGCAATCGGTATCAATCGTGATGTGGTAGCACCCGAATCCAAAAAGATAAACGAGAGCTCGATAGAGTAGGCCAATATCAGCAAGAGCATACCAAGCACCATGGCCACCCTTGATGTGGTCCGTGACACATTCTTATAAAGCACCTCTTCAACAAAGAGCGGGTAATAAAATACATTGAGTATCTCAAAGACGTGTGATCGTGCTGAATCAAATACGATGGGTTCAGGGCGTTCGTACTTTTCAATCAGATTCTCGAGGGCTCGACGATGGTCATCGGGCAAAAGTATAGGTTGGGCGGCCTCCATGACCGATGTACAATAGGTGCGATAGATGCGCATGGCGTTCTGTACAAGGTCATGACGGTTAAGCGACTTGTCGCCCATACGACTTGCATAGGCATCGTGGGGTGATCTGGGTGTGAGGGGCTGTGGTGGCAATGGTGATAGCAAGTCATCGGTATCGGGTGTCTCGACATACCCTCCCTCCATCATGGCATGCTGAGGCAACGCCCCACTGCTCTTTTCAGCCGCAGATTCAAGAAAGCGTGATAATCGCTGTCGATTCTGTCGGTCCACGCTCTGGAGGTAGGCTCTCCACAACTTGTCATGCGTTTCCAGCTCCATAAGGAAATTCAAATTTTGCTGTACGTTGCGTCGCTTTAAAAAGCTAGAGAAATTGGACTGGGTGAGCGGACTATAGGTGTGCAGCCTCATCATTTGATCTAATGTGGGCAGTCCATTGACTCGTAAATTGTAATCTTTAATCTCTTGCCAGGCCTCCATGGGAGCGACAGCAAAGGGATCTTGGAACCCATACGTCTTGTGTCGTAAACTACGGTGTGCCTGTGATTGGGGCTGCTGGATCATCGACGCCCCTGTTAAAAATGGGTTGCTTGTGTATATCGACTCGGTCGCAGACAGATCGCTCATGGGAATGCCCTTTTCATCATGTCCAAATTGCCGATTGAGATCTTTTTCCAGTGCGGACTGAAGTCCAAATTGTTGTAACCTACTGTTTGCTTGGCGAATGCTCCAGTGTTTGTTTGTGTCGACAATATTGGCATAGTCGGAGATGGTCGATTGGTGTTGCATTAAAGGAGGCTGGTTCATTTTTTCTATATATCAAAGTAGTGAAGGAGAGGAAAGGGGGAGAGAGAAAGAAAGGATATGATAACACCAATCTATTCTAAAATAAATCCAGATGGTTTATATAGAGTGAATATTTTTTTTCGTGTAACTTTTCTTGTTGAGTCTACTGCTTCTTTATTATGTTTTAAACTGTGGACAACTATTTCGATATCTTTAATTTTTTTTTCCTGTTTACTATAAATAGATCAAAGATGGCTTTTCAATCTGATAATTATACTAGTTAATTTGCTTCTATTTTATATTGGCTGATTTGAATTGAGAAATGAAAAAAAAAGGTAGAAAATGAAAGAGAAAAGGGACTCTAGTTTTTTTTTTTAATACAAAAGTGTTACACCATGTATTATTGTTATTTTTTTAAAATAAGGCACTTGCCTCAGATACGCACTCCGCGCCCGCCTTTTTCTTCCAAAAACAGTTTTGCTGATCAAAGTAGTACAGGAATTCAACTTGCACAATGATTTGAATCAACTTTTCAACAATTGAAGATATACTTGTAGAATACCTTTATACCGATATTTCAGTCTGCTTCTTTACATATGTCATTGTGGAAGAAAATAAACAACTAAAAAAAAACAGTAGCAATAGAGTGTGGTTTGCGTTTTTTTTTCTTCACATTATGTGCCATTGTTTTCATTTTAAAACTGTCATTTTCGAAAAAAAATAAAACAAATTGCAGATCATTTTGTCTCAAAAAATGGCGCATGTCAATTCAATTCAATTCATTTGCTATCCTGTCCATACTCATTCCCGTGTCGCTATACAATTCAAATTGACTTTAAATAAATAAAAAACGACCTACATTCTCTCTTATGAAGAGTTTGTTTTCCTAGCGATTTTATAATTACTATGAATGGTTTACTTTCTCCTCTGAACCCCTTAAAAGGGGAACTATGAGATTCCTCACATTAACATCTTATGACAACATGATGCAAAGTTGATCACTTCATATTTATATATGGTAATCTGTTGTTATGGAGGCATGAGCATTTAAAATCATAGGCCACCAAAATATCTCCCTTTTAGGCTATTAAAGTGACATCACTAGTGGATTGTATTGAATAAATAAATAAAAAGTAATAGCCACTTTACAAAGAGAATGGTATAGATAAACGCTCTCAACTATGGAAATAGTAACCTTTTACTGAGAAGGATTTTATAAGCGTCAAAATCGCTCTTTTTTATCTAAAAATGGCAATATTCTCAAATCAAGGCCACGGTTTAAACATGGTTTAAATGAGACTCTGTTATATATATATATATAGTTTAATAAATAAAAAGAGTGCGTCTTCAGTAGAAGAGTAATACTTGTTAGAGTTAAGTATTGTGTAATGTGAGTCAAAAGATGTTTTCACATTGAAGTATTTGTGATATATACAAGACCATCCTTCCAGAAATCACCTCAAACATTTTAAAGATATAACATCCAGGCGTACCATAAAAACATCATCACCACCGATGACACGCCAAGGTAAAATATCAGCATCATCAATGGCCTGCCAGGGGATATACTTGGTGATGGATTGTCCTTAGCAAGAGTAACGGCTTTTGCTATATAAAAATCCAATATCAGTATTGTATAAATGAATCAGAGAACAGCGATTCTCCAAAATACTCAAAATGTTCCACCAAATCTAACCTTGAGGAATATGGATATAACCTTGTTTATAAAGCAGGTCAATGTATTTATCAGCAGGCTGATATCCTCCGGATTTACTTTCATGGTACCAAACAAGGGCTCGATACTTGTCTACACAGATTCCTTCACCATTCTCATAAATACGTCCTACATAACAAGCAGCCTCTCGATTTCCTCCCTTTGCCGATTTGATAAACCATCCCATTGCTAACCTTTTATCCATGTTTATGTAGTGACTCTTCAGTGAATTGAAATCTTCGTGCCTGCTGAGACCCCAACCATTATAAAAAATCAAACCGAGCTGGAATTGTGCATCGTTATTACCAAGAGCAGCGGACTCCTGAAAATATTGTCTCGCTTCATTGTACCGTTCTTGTTTCAACAGAATATTGGCAATACACAAAGGATCTGTGATGAGATGATTTCTCTTTGCCTGAAGATACCACCCCAATGCATATTCATCTTGACCCGATTTAGCGAAAAGATGGCCAAGTTCAAGCTGACTCTCTTTAAACCCCAGTGCGGCTGAAGTGCCCAGCCATTGTAGCGCTTTTTCGTGATGATCAATGCGAGCGTATTCACAGCCAATGGCATGGATAGCATCTGGTTCGTTTTTCTTGGCTCGTTCAATCACCTCCTTTTCGATAGTGGTTTTATCAACTAAGAAATTATGTTGGCTCCATGTTATCACAAGTCAAAGTAATGTACCTTTTAAATCCTCAAAATATTTGTCTTGAATTATTTTATCATCTTTAGAACTGGACATTTTAAAGTTTGGGAAAGAAAGGCAAGAAAATGTAACAAAAAGCCAAGTATTTTTATTTTACAAAATGTCACACGGCGTGAAGAGGTAATACCAAAAATACAAGCAAATGTGAGTGGAGAGGGCAAAAAAAAGAAAACTTGGGTATATATGCCTTGTAATTATATTTAAACTAGTAGAATCAGTTGCTTTCGAATTTGATAGATTCTGATAGTATTCACAAGCTTTGATGAAGTTTTGCTTGGTACCGTATCCACAATGATACATAAAACCAACGATCAACTTTGACCAAGAGTCACCGGTATTAGCTGCTTTTATAAAATATTTAAATGCTTTTTTGTAATCCTTTGGTGCAATCATAGTTCCAATAGCCAGATTCTCATCATACGAACCGTTGTCACTGAGATCGGATATGTCTTCAAAAACAGATGAATATATTTTTCTATCACCACTTTTGGTTTCTTCCAGTAGAATGATCCCTCCAAGATATAGTATACCCAGTATGATATTTGCACTTTTATCATTATATTCTGATTGTTTTAGAGCCATGCTATACACATCAGAGATATTATCCTTGATAATACGAAATACTGAATTGCTAAGAATAAATGTAGATGGATCATCATTTAACTCTATAGCGACACCAAAATAATGACAGGCCAAGTCGTTGTCTTTTTGTACACCTTGCCCATTTAAATATGCATGGAATAGTCTAGCATATATCGTAGAGCTAGAATAGTCCCTTTGTTCTCTATGATAATCTTGATTTTTTGCATAGCTACGTAAAATATTGGCCATTCTGCTGTAAAATATATGCTCATAAGAATCTCCATCGTCATAGAATAAATAGAGAGACTCTCTAACAGCAACATTTCCTAAGAGGTACAACCTGGTAAACCATTTTAACGCCTCTAAAGTATGAAAAAAATATATAAAAAAACCCCTTTTTTCCCCATAGTCATTAGAATTAACCAAAGGTGACTTATTACTATCTAATTGTGCTATATTTTACATGTTTAGGTAGTAAAGAGACAAATAAATACCACAAATATACCTTAAATAACGGTGCGTGATTTTGTTCGGAATAGTCGACCTCTTGGAAGTCCTCCCCTCCCCCCTCTTTTTTTAATTGGTTGTAGCCAATTCTCTACCCGAAGTGATGCAGATGGTATATTATATATTGGCGGCTGGTGGCTGACTTTGCGGTTTTCCTAAATACAATCATCTGAAATGCTTATTTTGTGGACCCTATACGTGGCCACACGGTATGGTTGGTTTTAGTTGGTGGTTTCTATACATGTTTCCAGCCAGTTCAATTATTCCCTTTTTAGATCTTATTGTGGAACCAATTCAACATTCAGCAACAATGTAATAGCAAATAACATAACTCCAAAATTTCTCGCTCTCTAAGTGCCCTTTGGTACTCGGGTCCAAATCGATAAAATAACAAATCAATTAAACAAAACTGTTATTTAATACTATATTTTTATAATCGCTTTATGAAATATACCCGCTACTATTAGAAATAAGCACGTAATGCTTGTTAGAAAAATACGCCATAACTACCAATATTCTGCAGAATATTTTGCAAGTAATAAGTACATTATAGAACGTGTTACACCGCAAGATAATCTGTATTCTTCTGATAACCACTATATATTCAGCATTACCAAAAAGTTTGTAAAATAGATGATTTTATATATCACTTGGCGCTTAGTTTTATTTTGCTTGAAGTACCCATTAAGGCACTCGTACTGTGCATTTTGATTTTGTATTTTTTTTTCTGTACTTAAGTTATGACATCGATATTCGAGCACATTTCTTGTGATTCACAAGCCTACAGATATCTTCAAGTGTCTGTAAACGAAAAACAAAATATACGATGTATCTATCCATAAAAAAATAGAAAACTAAACTCACTTTCGTTTCCTATTCTTTGTGGAAAGGTACATTTCATTATATCACATCGTCATACATATAATAAAAAGAATAGAACTCAGTGATGTTATCGCTAAAATCATAAACTGACATTGAACGCATCATTTGTTACCAATAAAAATAGATAAAAAGACATTTATTATGAATAGCAAAAGTAATGGTTGTGTAAAAAATATTTTCCCTGAAAAACATTCTGCATATAACCACTGTGTACCGCTTTCATTCTGGAGTTTAACTAAAGGCCAGCTACAACTTCGCCTACTACTCTACCAACGCTACCAGGGGTAACTAGTTTGCCCGTCGTTACATCTAGCGGATCAGTTAATTGCACACCGGCTATATTGGGGACGGCTCCATTTGTTTTACCATCGCCACCTGGAGATCCACTCATCATGCTGGGATCTAAACCACCGGATGGGGCAGCGCTTGTGAGTACAGCCATGATAGTAGCAACACAGAAAAGAACAGATTTGATTTGCATTTTGAATAAAGTTATTTGTAGATAAAAAATAATTATTCATGATAAAAAACAAGGTATTTATACCTTTTTTGAATCGTCATATTAGTTTTAAACTTTATCAGCCATGATTAAAATAAAAAAAAGTTGATCTCTAAAAAAATAGGGATTTCTGTGCATTTTTAGTACTATAACACCAGTTCGTATTTCTCCTTGAACGACTTTATCGAAAATTTCTAAAGTTGAATACTGTGCTGACTCCTTGCTTGACCCCTATCTTCTTAGTTTGACGCAGATCGTACTTAAAAGCTTATCCGAACGGAGATCCTGTATCAAACGTTTTCTCATAGATCATGAAGAACGCATTACTGCGTTTCTCTGTTTGCCCGTCTGTTTTTAACGCTTTTCGGTTTGTATTTCGTAAAAAAAAAAAGCGCAATTCAATTATAAAAATAAATACATATTATAAAGACGTTATATAGCATATAGTAAATCAAGTGAATAATATATACCTGTTAGTTAACTCTTAATTATTGAACCACTAACTGGGTTAGCGAAAATTAAAAAAGGGAGAAAATAAAAACATAGGGAAAACAAACAATTTAGAGTGGATCAACAGAAGTGATATGATTGACATTGTACACGTTTAGATTTAAAACCCCTTTACTATCATCTTTTCCATTTAAAATCGCTAATAAAATTTCGAAGTCAGACTTAAAACGTTCTTTATGCTGTATTGTATTTGTCGACATAACTGCCTTTTAAGAGGTATTTTTATATTTCATAAATAAAATACAAATAGCATATCTTATGGAACTTGTCTATGGTTATTTCTTTCTTTCTTTCTTTCTTTTTTTAAAAATAAATAAAACAGTAAGTCGATCATAATATATGAATTGTTGATATATGCTTTGCAGAATTTACGCTTATCTACTCCTTACTATTAACCTAAAGTGCCCAAGCCATTTACCAGAAAATTCATAATACATGTAGAATCTAGAGGATACTATTTTTTTTTTCTTTAGTCATTTTGAAGAAACAAAATATTGAACTATATGTTTGATGTTTAATGCCTTGCGACAATTGCCTTAACAATATAATGTACGCACTTTATTATATTTAATAGTAAACTTGACCTAGTCAATATTTATATGCTTGACTAACGTGAAAATCTTCTAACTACTTTTCTGATCTAAAGGTTATTCAGATTAGCTACTTGCACGAGAAACTCCGAAATATATATTAAGGTTTATACTATGGAGGTGCTTGATAGTGGCACCAAGATATTGATACTTTATTATGTACTCCGTAAAAAAGCAATACATTGCTGTGCTTTGATTATATGGTTGACCATCTCCGTGTTTTCCTATTTCGCACGATAATTTTGTTCAACAGTGTGCACAACCGTGAAGATCTCGTATTTCTGCTTGCGTGATCCATTTCTTCTTGTTGACGTTTTCCCATCATAATTTGCTCTACTCTTTTATTTCAGAAATACGGCTTATGAAACTAATAACATTTTCACAGATCCGGATCGATGACTCTTTAGTTTATTGCACTTTCATAGGCAAAGACTTTGGGGGGGCGTTCTTTTTGATTTTAGACCTTTGTATTTTCCAGTTAAAAGCAATTCACTAGCTTTATTAATAAGTTGTGTATTATTTGGCAAAAATGAGATGTTTGTTATTCAAATGCTCTTTTATACAACTTTTATTTCACATGAATATATAAGATACTATCTTGATATATTATATAAAAACATAACTCTCTCTTCCACTTTAAAAATATATAATTATGTGAAATTGCAATGCTGACTGACTTGATCTGTAACTGTAGCACTTACTATCTTTTGGATATTCCATTCAGAAATATTGGAAAGCTGATGTCTGCATGAAACTAAGCCACTCGTGACTGTTACATCTTTTTGAAATTGACTTTTGCCATGAATTTTGACTCCAAAAAAAAATAGAGAGACCCCTTTTAGATCTTTTTCTTTAAACTAAAAAAAAAAAGTAATTAATGGTCGCCGTTAACAATAAACAGCAAGGAAGTGGAGGTTCAGCATTAAAACGATTGAAGAAGTCGCTTCAAGTCGCTGGTGTTGTTGGACAAACCTCCAAAGCCAGTAGATCCAAAAAAGATCGCAAGCGTGGCAATCCTTCTGAGGCCGGAAGAAACGATGCTGATAAAAAGTTGTCTTTGATCAGAGGCGAATTCAACCCCTTCGAAAACAAGGTGCAAAAGGAAAAGTTTGAAATTCTCGGACGTAAAGTCAAGGGAAGCTCGGGAAAGCCTACTTTAAGTAAACAAATTGGTGAAGAAAACGTAAGTTGCCATAGTAATAAAGCGATGGTTTGTTTCTAACTTTTTTTTATTTATTTAGCGTAAAAAAACACTTTTAGTAGAGATGAAAAACAAACATAGAAGAGGTGGTATTATCGATAAACGTTTCGGTGAGAATAATCCTTCATTGACACCCGAAGAAAGAATGTTGGAAAGATTTACCAAAGAAAAGCAAAGATCATCTAAAGGCGGAAGTTCTTTATTTAATTTGGATGATGATGATGATGAGTTTTCGCTTACCCATTACGGTCAATCACTTGCAAACATGGATGATTTCGATGATGCTGGTCTTGGTCTTAGTGATGAGGAAGGTGAGGGCCGTGGTGGTCAAATGGACGGTAAAATCGTATCCAGAATGCATTTTGGTGGTTTTGACGACGAAGAGCAGCCAGAAGAGGACAGACACAAGTCAAAGAATGAAGTGATGAAGGAGATCATTGCAAAGAGTAAAATGCACAAGGTAAATGCTTTATATATATACATTATATTGAATTACAACTTATATCAATACTATTTAGCTTGAACGTCAAACAGCAAAACAAGAAGATGATGAATTGCGTGAAAACTTGGATGACGAGCTTGATGATATTAGAGGACTCTTGGAAACAAAGCCTGTCCGCAAGCCCTTGCCCTCCCAAACCTCCCTCTTCAAGAAGGAGCTCATTACAACCACCAGCAATGGCGGAAATGAAGAAGAAAAGAAGGATTATCTCAATGATTACTCTGATTACGACAAAGCACTCCGCGAGCTCGCCATGGATCAGCGTGCTCAGGCAACAGATCGTACAAAGACTGAAGAAGAAATTGCAATGGAAGAGAAGGAAAAACTTGAAAAGGCTGAACTTGCTAGAAAGAGACGTATGGAAGGTCTTGATTCCGAAGATGAGGATGATGAACCCAAACACAAGCACCATCACAAAAAGAGAAAGGGTGCTGCTCCCCAAGGCGATGATCTTGAAGACGACTATCTTGAAGAATTGGAAGAAGAGGTAGAGCGTCTTGGTAAGGGTTTATCTCTTGAAGATATTCAAGGTGCTAGCAGAAGTAAACATGATGAAGATGACGATGACGAGGATGACGACGATGAGGATGACGAAGACGAAGACGAAGACGATGAAGAGGATGAAGAGGAGGAGGATGATGAGGACTTAGAAACTGATAATGAAGATCTTGAATCCGATGATGAAGCACCTGTTTTTGGTGATGATGATGATGATATGAACGAAATCGGAAATGCCGGTGTTGTTAAGAAAGCAAAGGCTGTCAAACCAACAAAGCAAACAGAAAAGAAAGAAATCCCATACACATTTGAATGCCCCACCTCCCATAGCGAATTCCTTGAAATTCTTCAAGATTTGGATGTAGAAGATGCTGTACTTGTAACTAAGCGTATCCGTGTCTTGTATCACATCAAACTTGCACCAGAAAATAAGGAAAAGATCTCAAACTTCTTGGGTGTTCTTGTTGACCACATTGCCTACATTGCCTCCACTGTTTCCCCATTGCCCACCACTATTATCGATAAACTAAATATGCATGCCTTTGATATTGCACAGCAATTACCTACTACTGCTGCCACTGTCTTCACTGATAAATTGAAGGCAATGCAAAGTAATATGAGCCAAAAGATGAAATTCTCCGCCTCTTCATGGCCAGATATTGAGGATATGGCATTGCTTCGACTCTTGGGCCAAATCTTCTCCACATCCGATCTTACACATCCTATCGCCACTCCTGCCATGTTGTTTATGTGTCAAGCATTATCCCAATGTCCTATCCAAAGCGAAATTGACCTTGGTCGCGGTTTATTTTTAACATTAGTTGCATACGAAGTAAGTAGTATACTATTACATAATCATGACATCAGCTAACTTAAAACAACTCTTTTCTATGTTTTCTTTCGTTATAAAGTACCAATCATTCTCCAAGCGATTTATTCCGGAAACAATCAACTTCTTAAACAGATCATTAGTATTACTTGCACCCAAAAACATGTTTAAAGATAACACCCCAGGCTATTTCCCTACACCCGAAAGTGCCACCCCACTCCCCATTGAATTGACCGATGATGAAGAAATTGAAAGCATAAAATTAGATCAATTAGCTGCAGAAAACATCGATCAACAAGACAATAACAAAATCAGACTCTCACTTCTTCAGGCCACTGTTCGTATGTTTGAGCGCTATTTAACACTTTATGCTTCTACACCAGCACTGGTGGAAGTCTTTGATGACGCATTACAGGTTGTTTCTCAACTAACCACAGCAGAATGGCAAGATAACGCCAAGGCACTGTTGGAAACCTTACAAGGTCGCCTTGAACGTCAAATCAAATTTGCTAAAGAAAAACGAACAAAAACACCGCTTCGCATGCAGCAACATCGTCCCATACCCATCGCCCAACACCTTCCCAAATTCGAAAAAGCCTATTCTGTCGACAGACATTACGACCCCGACCACGAACGATCCCAGCTTCACAAATTGGAAGCACAGATCAAGAAGGAAAAGAAGGGTGCATTGCGCGAGCTGCGTAAAGATAATCAGTTCATTGCTAGAGAGAGGGCAAAGGAACGTAAACAGAAGGATGATGATTATAATAAGATGTTGAAGGGTGTCATGACAATTTTGGAGGGTGAGCAATCCGAGCAGAACCGTATTGAGCGTGAAAAAAGCAAAAAGTAATATAAAAATGGAGAACACACTTTAGAAAAAAAATCATTATTATAATAAAATAGAAACAAAAAAATATATAATAAAAATGCTTATGTAAATTAAAAATAAAAACAATAAAATCGGTGCCTGATGGACATGCATTTTGTCCTTGTTCCTCCCCACAAGGTACAGTCTTTTTTTAACTGAACCTTTTTCTAGAATAAAAATTGGTTTTTA
>VCJE01002226.1:21314-33423 GCA_024140265.1 Backusella liffmaniae | reverse complement strand
AAAAAAAAAAAAAAAAAAAAAAGTCTTGGATCTGCAAATTAAAATGTTGCTTTAGTGTCCTATTTTCTCGATTTAAAAGGGGATGGATGATGTGATTTAGTCTATAAAATTATTGATGATGTCGTAAAACTAAACAAAAAAATGCGTAATTTTTTTTTAGCATGGTGATGGAAGGAAAGCCGAATTTGACAGAAAAAAAAAATAAGAGTTATCAATAGATGGTGACACATGGTTTTCTCCACCTGACTTAAACATCATTTTTCACATTCTTATTTCATTTTTGGTGTCCCCATTAACTTTAAAGTTTTTTGTCAAATTAATCGAGCATTTGTAAGAGCCTTAAAAGGGATAACTCCGATGAAATGCTGGGAGATTTGTAGTAGAATATAATGTACTCTATTTTCAATTCATGGAGGGTTGAGATATACCATACACTATTTTCTATGTTAATCAACTCACTTCTTTTTCTAAAAATGCATTGTTTAAAATACTAACTAGTAATAAAAAAACTCTGTTGCACAAATCGAGATACAGTCATTTTCCTATTTATGCCTATCATTCTAATTGAGTTGTATTTTCTCACATGATGTATATGGTTGATATTATTTACACTTTAATAACACTAATTTAAATATATCATAACATGCATTTTAAAACTATTCAGGGTCCCCAAATTGATGATGGACACAAGCAGGTTTCCGTCTGGCTCAGACTAACTCTTACATGGGGGCTATTAATTATACAAAAAAAACGTCATATCGAGGGATGGGAAGCTGTGGATGTATATTTTCTTGAATTTCTTTACTTTGTCGGCGGCATTTTAATTGCTTTCCTCTTTGCATTTTTGATCGTATCGATGCTGAGTTACTCTCCCAACACCCAATAGGAGTTGCTGTGCCTTGTATTATAGTATATCCAAAGACGCTTATATTAAATCAGATTGAAAATAATTCAAAATGGTTCTATATATTTCTAAATACTTCTGGTAGAGACATAAACAAAAAGAATATATACAAGTTTTTTTTTTTTTCGCGAGTGACATTCCAGTTATTAATATTTTTGATCGGTAATCGGCTAAACAAATAGTCAACGCTTATAATTCTATGAACTTTTACAGCTTAAATAGAAGTACCTCTGTAATCCAAGCCCTTCAGTTCATTATTGGATAAACACTATTTTAAACAAGAAATATGTTAAAAATATACTATAAAGTATTTTCTATCATTTTCATTCGTTTAAATGTTACACCAGAAAATTGGTCCTACTTCGTTTTTTTTTTTTTGTATTGGTCCTACTTTAATTAAAGACTAATAAATCGAGATAACCCTAATGCGGAACGTGAAGTTTAAAAATTCGTGTTTTTGGAAATCGAAAACAATAGAAAAACGCAGAATACATTCGGCAAATCTTACATTAAATGAGCAAGGGTAGCTATTGGTGGTTGGGCAAGTTTAATTTATAACGGGAAAAGAAATATCGGCTACTATCATGAGAACCAACCAATTCAAAGCACTAACTATGAAAATCAATGAGTACAATCGTAAAAATCGATGGTTTAATATAAATCGGCTTGATGTGTTCTCAGAATAGCAAATAAAGTATAGTATCACAAGCAGGTCTCTATTGTTTTTCTTCAGATGGGGGAGGTATTTTTATGTAAATGGGGCCCGATAAAAAATGGCATCATGCGTTTTTATACATATAAACATAAAACACCGTACATTTTAACCGCTCATCTGCATATTTATCAATTTATTGTTACGATATAAAAACAAAAAGCCGTACCATCTCTGTCAATCGATCGATTGTTCTATAGGATTCTAAAAGCTTGAGATCTAAACAGCCTTTATTCTATTGTTCATTCAATTTGTGCCCCTTATATCATGAGAATAACAATTGAGAAAAAGACACTCACATATTCAGGTTAGTAGCGTAATCTTCTCTTTTTATTTCGTTTTTAAATGGTTTAGTGCAAATAAAAGCAAGAAAAAAAATTAGAGTAGTGTGTTTATTACATATATCTATGACGAAACAAAAATAAACTAAAATATATATTTGACAGTTCCAAATTGTAAATGGCCTGAAAAAGATCGAGAATATGCTTCTTTTTCTGCAGTGCACAAAAACATAGAAAAAAAAAGACTTGAAGGGTATGTATGTTACTTTAAAGCATCAAATGTTAGTTTTATTAACAACATATCTTCCTATGATCAATATTTTATAAGTAAGCTACTTGCGTGCATGCACTTACTGATGAATCTGGTTTAGCACATCCACTAAATTTTAATTAGCCACTTGAAGGGGGATGAAACGGGAATTTGGCTCATATAATTAATTTGGAATGGGTATCCATTAAATGAGAACAGCTAATCTCTTTTAAGAGAAAATAACCAAATACTTGGAACAGTTGGCAGCTTTTTTAAATAAATGGAGCGTCATAAAACATATATTAAATGTTCTTGTGCTACGTTTAAATTGGCTCATGTGCATTAGTGTGCTCTTTCTCTTTTCCCAACAAAGAGAATAGAACAGAATAGAATAGAATATTTTTTAGGCATGTTTTCAAACCTTTTCGTAGAAAACACATTTTTTATTTATTTATAAAATGGTATATATAAAGTAGGAGTAATGTATAGAACATATTCGCTGCTTCTGTAATGTATAAATAGATGTTACAAGATCCAATCAGGTGGGGAAAATAAATATACATAATCTGTACTTTTCAATATCAACGAAGGTACAGGATTAGCATAGACAAACGGCAACTCGTTTCCCAGCTTGTTATCAGGAGCGCGCAATAAACCAATGGCAAGCACCTCATGATGCACCAGCAAGCACTTAAACATGGAGGCGTAGTTTTTTCCAATAAACTGGGTGGATATGGGTATACTTGTGAGACATCGACCACCCATCATACCACAGAGTGCTTTGATAATGGACACAATGTCAGGTTTATAATAGGTTTGGTTGAGAAGGACGTTGCTAATAAGACTATCCGCAACGACATCACCAGCTGCATAAGCCGGGGTATAAAAGACATCGATTTCTTCTGCAACATCTTTTCCTTGCAAGAGATGCATAAATTTGATGTTTGACGTTTCAACTGGAATGAATACAAGTTAGAAAAATGTTTATATATAAAAAAAAAGAACATACCGAGATTAACAATGGTGTATGCATCATGAGGTCTTTCTTGAAGAAGCAAATCTAAAATATGGCTTGTCATACTATATGTGTGTAAACAGCCTGCAATTTTGAAAAAAAAAAAAGAGTTTTTCATGTACTTACATTGCAGGACTATCTGAATTTCGCTCATACTGATCAAGGCACTCCTTTTCACTAAAGAACAAGTTGGTATTGATAAATGGAAGCCTTTTTTTTTTCATCTTACCTCAAAACAACAACTTGTTTTGCTCTTTTGACACCTGCTCTTAAAAGATCTTCTGGATGACGACAATTTCCCTATCATCATATTGAGTTTTCTACACATAATAACAATAAAGTGTCTTTACCTCCATAAAATACACCTTTGGGAAATGACTAATAAGATTAAATATTCTATCTGATGGTGGTTTTGAGCACAGTAACACAATGTCCTGAAGTTCCTCGGGTCTAATATGAGGCGATCTCAAATTATATATAAATTTGAATACATTGATGACCTCACGATGGAGGCACACCACAATGTGGCCCGAGAGATTTTCTGTCTCTACGATGGTCACGTTTTCCAAAAGGACGGGCTTGGTCAACAGATAACAAAAGGGGGAACCTTCGGTATTGTCTTCATCAGGGTCCTTTTTTCCAAGTCGTTTTATAAGCGCACGACTGCCTGTCAACAGTGCATGACGCTGAGGTGGTAGTTTTGCAATGGAAAAGCTCTGGTCCTGTCCGTAGACCGATGTATGTGAGATGGTGGTATTTGTGGATAAAGAGGGTTTGGGAAAGGGTGTATCGTCCATAAGTGGTGGTGGGATATCTGATAAATGTGTGTTGATGGACATATTATTGAAGTAACCAGTATAAGGTTTCCCCTAGAAAGAAAAACGAGTATTAAAAATTGTTTTATAGAGTGCGATGAATTTCTATTTACTAGAGAAGCAATCTCTTGGATTTCACTTGGACCTTCCGCAATATAAACACATATGTCGGATGGTTTTATCACATACAAGTTGCTTGGATTAAGTAGAATTTCGTAATCATTCTTGGAATGAATAAACGTTTTTATAGCAAAGAGTATCACTTGTGTCTCTTGGTATAGGTACTAGATGACATATTATAAGTAGAAGCAATGATATGATATTTCTAATTTACCAAAGCTGCCTGTCCAAATGCAAGATGAGCGATACAAGATGCGGCTTTATCAGTATATATCTCATTACATGAGCCATCATCTAACAAAAAAATTTGAATATAGGCACATACAAGGTTTGTATTTTATAACCTTACCAAATTGTGCTTGCCAGCTTTCATCGTACCTGTTGATAGGTTGTCTTTGATGCAGTAAATTTGTCAATAATGTAGATGCACCCCGGCACCGACAATTCATGGCCAACAAGTACTGTTTAAACTCACGCACACATATAATCTCCTTTGCCACTTTTTGATAGATGGCCGTGCTAGGTGAGAGATTACACGAGTAGATGGGAACATCATTACTGACGGTGTGACAGTGTAATGACCATAACCTGACTGTGTTGCGTTCATCCTCTTTTGATGGATCTGAGGCATTTAGATCTAGAAAAAATGGGAGGGGTTTTTTTTTCTAAGCTTTTTTTTATCCAATCGCATATTTATCTCTTTTTCCTTACTTGAAAGAGTAAAAATGGCTTCTGCATATCTGGCTTTAACACGTAAGAGTGTTTTTTCATCCTTATAGAGGGAGAATATGAGTATAAAAAATAGTTAAATAAAACTTTTTTTTTTTCGTATACTTACTAGTACAGAACCATGAAGAAAATGAACGCGATGACCCCAAATAGAGTTACGTTCCATCAATTTTAACTGTTCTGTTGGTTTATTGATATCCAGAAAAACAACACTGAGATGGAATTGGGTATTTTCCTATATTGCAGCAATGAATATTGAGTCCTTTTTATCTTGAGTTTCTCTTACCGTATTAAGAAATCCATTTAATATCTCTATGGCTTGTTCAAGTGTAAAAGATCCTACAATCAGAATAAAGGGTGTAGATCCTCTACTAAGATGACCAAAACCATCTTGATAAGAGAGTTAAAAACATGTGATTGAACAAAATCCAAATAAAAAGTACCTCTTCTTCTTTGGATTGTATCAGACACATCTCCTATTAGGGTAGGAAGAACTGCCAATGCAATCACAATAAGTAACATCATCACGATACGGCTTCCTTGTGTATTTGGTGTAATGTCTTTTTTTATAAAATATAAACAAACAAATCGATAATCAGACATTTATAGATAAAGTTTTATTTTGTTGATTTACCTCCATAACCAACAGTTGAAAGAGTGACCATTACTACATAACTAATTTAAATATCAGATTTGGCTTTCTTTTGTAAGGTACAAAAAACAAGAAAATAAATAAATACTTGCATAGACTCTATGATTGTGTAGTGATGGGTACCAAATGTCACTTCAATATATTGAAAAGCACATGCACCGTTATAGATAAGGACTACCATTGTACTAACAAGATGTATAAGTTTGGTATTGAGTGGATCTACCGCGCTATCTAATTGTTGGATCAAAGTTAGATGATGATGAACTATAGTTTTTACCATTACCTGTAATTTGAAGATTGATTTTTATTTTCATTGAACTGCGGAGTCGAAGGAGTAGTATCCAACTTCTAAGAAAATAAGGCACTACGTATAGATAATCAATATATATATATATATATATATATATAGAAGGTTCAATATATCCTACCATATAGATATTTTCCATAAGGAAGATGCATAGAAATTAAAAAAGGGAGCGTTGTTGCCACTTCTACTAATAAACGAAAGCTGAAAAGAATAGATATTGGATGCTGTGAGATTAAGAATCCTATACATATGAGACCATTATTAAATGAAATTATCTGTATATGATATATATTTCTATTTACGGATAGCAAAAGAACACATATTCCAATAAGTTAAAACCAAGCAAAAACACCTATTTTTTTTTCTGTTATTTTTTTTTTTCTTGGGTTGCATTCACATTGCATTTTTATTTTATTTTACCAAAGGTCGTAAGATCGCCACTTATACAGCCACGGAGGTTCTAAATTCACGTCTGGTTCTTGTTTCATTTCTACCAGATAAGCCAAACAAAATAACAAATCTACTACGAAATCTGAATAGACCTAGATAAAGGGGTGGTTTAAAAAAAGCGTAAAAAAAAAATAGATAGAGAAACGCACGAATAGGATGATGGTTGTTTTTGCCATTAAAATAGACTTTAACCGAGAAAAGTAGTAGGTGTAGCTAAAGTAATGATCCAAATATCCGCAAATATTATTTTCCTGAATTTTACTCCTGGCGTTTTTTGTATAGAGTGTTATTTTTGAAAAAGTTGATCAAATATAAATAAAATCAAAATCACCTTATGTTTTTACGCTCAGTTCTATACTTTGCACGCACGGTGCTTAGATTGATATGCGACTCTCGAGCCCAAAGTTGATCAAATGTGTTGGGAGAAGGCATGGATGCAACCACTTCTGGTGCACTATATAAACAAAGGGTCAATATTTCAGGATTATTCAAGTTGTATATATATATATATTACTTTCTATCCAGAGCAGGCAGGACTAAATCAGTTTCCTCATCATCTGAAGATATCTTTGGTAGCATCAAGTGAGAGAGACGAGAATCAGGACAACATCGTTTTTGCATACGTTTCTTTTTTCTCTCAATAATGCCATTATTATCATCCATGTCGCTACTTGCTCGCGAAGAGTCACTGATTGATCCATAATTATTGAAGACGGCTTCTTCATCTTGTATTGGCGTTTTTTTCTTTTTATTAACATTGCTTATTGAAGCAGAAAGCATAGTGTTTGTTAAAAAGAGAGAGAGAGAAAAGAGAGAGGTAAATATAAAGTGAAGAGGCACCCACTTTAATTTGATAGACCCTTTTTAAGTTGTCGCTTGAACGTCACATTTCAAGATTGTAAAAAAAAAAAATGCCTGCGGTATTTTGCGACAATTGTTCTTAAAAGGCAAATCTTCATCTCCAATTACACAC
This sequence comes from Backusella liffmaniae, assembly GCA_024140265.1. Lineage (NCBI taxonomy): Eukaryota > Fungi > Mucoromycota > Mucoromycetes > Mucorales > Backusellaceae > Backusella > Backusella liffmaniae. Next base: position 26,215 of record VCJE01002226.1, on the reverse strand, counting down.
ACATAAAAATTCTCTCCAAGATTTGGAAAGAACTAAATGAGGTAAATGTGCCATACGTCTAGAAGTTCTAGAATTGTGACCTCCCAAAAGATGTGATGAATGCACAAGAGAAAGATATGAACGATGACACCTTGGGCTATAAGGTTTACATCTATTACTCTCCTTTATTTGACTATACAATAATACTGATAATAGATTTTTTCATGTGTACATACAGATATATAAATATATATATATTAAATTCACTTTAAAGGACATCACTCAACATATACATTTATCAATGCACATAAAACACACACGCACACGTTTGTTTCCCTACTCTGTACATATGTACATTGCATTTACACACCTCTTTCCCTTCCTTCCATACTCCCTCACCCAAGTCATATCCTCTTCAAGTCTGTTCTTTTGATTTGAATGTAATAAAACAATACTAAATGCTGTTATTCACAATGTTCTTTTATTAATACGATGATATTCCATTATTGAGATTTAGATATTTATTCCGTTTACTCGGAAGTAGCACGAGCTAAAATAAAATAAAAAATGAGTCAATATTTTACTTTTTTTCTTAAAAAAAAAAAAAAAAACTCACTGTAAATGATTTGAGCATGGTGACGAGAGACGGGCTTAATCAAACCTTGAGCTTCGAGTTCACGGATGGCAATACGAGCCAAAGAGCCGTTCAACTTGAGACGATCGACAAGAACAGATTGAGAGATGAGCTTGTAAGTGGGAACCTCCTTGAACAAACGGTCATAGGTAGGCTTATCGAGGATGACCATGTTGTTGGACTTGTCCTTGACCTTCTTGGCGGACCACTTCTTTTTGGCTTTCTTACCTCCAGAGGAGTTACTGGGCTTGGCAGCAGCGTCTTTCTTTGCCTATTACAAGTTGATTAAAAAATCCATCCATCCATCGACATTTACTTTCAATCATAATTTACGCACCATTGTTTGTATTAGAGGAGGGAACAAATGCTATGTGCTTTGATCATTGTTGTCTATCGTCCTCTCGGTTGTAAGCCTGCAAGTCTGTTTTTGGAGGAGTTTATTTGAATTTTTGAATTTCCGGTAAAGAGCGGCCGGTCCGGATCTGATTTTTTTTATTTATACTTCTCATTTCGATTTTTTTTTTATTTTATTTTACATCTCTTTCTTTTTTTGTTTTTATTAAATTACAATAATAAATGAATTCTAATATGCACGGAAGAGGCAGAGGTGGAGGACCTCAAAGACGAAGTGACAATACACGTATGAACTATCATCAAAATCAACCACTAAGTACTAATAATAATAACAATGTTAATAACAACAATAACAGACCTTTAATGTAAGTTGTGTGTGTGAAAGTAAAAAAAAAAAGAGTGCATGTCTGAATGTTATCTCGTAGGCAACCATTCAAATCACCTGTGATGAATGCAGCGTAAGTATTACATAATAAAAAAAGGAGTAAGGCAAACGTGTGTAACCTATAATATTTTAGACAGTTAAAATCTGGAATCAGGGATCCTTTTGGCCCTCCTGTCATTGGCTCTGCAAATGAAATATCCAGCAAACCCCACGAAGAGGTACCAAAAAGAAAAAGTGTATATCTATTTTGCATTTACTTAGATGACTTATTAGATATTACGGAAACATACACAAGATTATACCATGAAGAACTCAATGAAATCGGCATTGGGACGAGCCAACGCAGTCTCTTACGGCTTCTATGTATCAAAACCTTCTGTAAATAACAATATGATTATTCCCGCTTTACCTCGCAACTAGATTGGCATGATTTATAATGTAAAATCCCCTTTTATTTTAATACAATCATGCCATACTTTCGGTTCTTACATAAAAGTATTAATGTGCTAAACATTCTTTCTCTTTTTTTTTTATATATAATAAAATGCCTTTTCTTTTTTTTTTTTCCTCCTTTTTTTAATTCTTTTCGTTTTTTAATATTAATTCGCTTTTTCTCTTTTTTTCTTCCTCTCTCTCTTTCACCTTATCATATATCGTATATTTACTCAACAATAGTATTAAAACCATTACGAAAATGAAGTCCGTTCTTCTCTATTCCATTGCTGTTCTTCTTGGTGTTTGTGTAGCCAGACCTTATAAGCCAGTTTATCAGGAGATTGGTTGCAATGACAGTGCCACTACTACTCGTACACCATTATGCAACCCTAATTAATAATAGCTTCTAAACAACAACAAATAGCAACAACAAGCACAAGTGCATAGACAAAATGAAAAAAAAAAAAACAATTGTAAAAAAAAACGAGTTTCTTTTTCTTTTCTTCTTCCCCCTTTTAACTTAATTACGTCTTTACTCACCTCCTTCTTATTTATTTTGTTTATTCTATATAAATTATTATTTTTATTTGTTTTAAATAAAGGTTTCCATTTTACAGCGATTAATATGAATGATATGAAAAAGCATTATTCAGTTATTGGTATTACAACCAATCAGATGGCTTTAAATATAATACCTCATATTTTGAAAAACTCTTTAGATGTCAAATGGGAATATTTGTTGAGCAATTTCGTTTTATTTCTACTTATTCATTATTTTTAAATACTTTCTTGTATAAAAATGGATAATCTTCAACTTTTTATACACAACATGTACCTAAATAGGACCTTTTATGCAATGGGATTATGCTTGATAACCTTATCTACCATCTTGGAAAAAATCAGATAATAATAACAATTGATTTATAATCAATACTAAGCCCATGTTCTGTTACAGACATGCTACTTTTTCTTTCGCTTCCCTGACCATACTACCGGACCCCTTTTTTTTTTTCAAGTACACCCTGACCATCAAATAGCCAAAAAAGTACTTAAAGGAGAAGAAAAAAGTGTTAGTGCAAGCATCACTACTCGTTCGACTTTCACTTTCACTCTTATCATAGTTTAGTATAACGTAAAGCAAGACATAAGAATTTAATAAAAAAAAAACACTGAGCTGGAAAGGAATTGAAGCTAAAAGAAATCACAGTCAGGAAAAGCTTATTTATAAAGAGGCGCCGTTTTTCGGCCAAACGGCGATCATGTGACCCTGTTGGAGGCGCTGAATCCCGCCGTTGCCCACTGAAGGGTGCCGAATTCCCTTTTATAGAAACGGGTTGCGTAAGCCATCAATCCCAAAAAGGCTAACTAAATATGGTATATCATTTAAGCTTAAATATAATTTGATAGTCCATGAAATATTTTAAAGCATTCTTCTTCTTTCGACTTTTTACAACCAAAAACAGACACACACAAAAATGGATCAAATGGATTTTGAATGGTTTAATAAAAATAAAGATAATATCGAACAACCAGAAGTCTTGGATGCGCTTGTTCGTCAATTTTCACAAAACGAAACTACCAATGATGGTTCAACTGGTGATTTGATTGACTATCTTTTACAAGGAAACCCATTACAGCAGCCCATGATGGCACCTCCAACTACCACCAAGTCAAATCCCACTGGAGGTAGCTTCTTCACCTTCGTTTCCTCCGCATCTACTGCCGCTCCTCCACCTCCATCAAATAAAAAGACATCAAAGGAATCATCAAAGAATGAGGCTATTTTCGTGACAGAGTCTCCTGAAACCATGTTTAACAAAAAAAACAATGGTAATAAAAAGTCTACACAGCATAACAGTAGCGAAGAGGGTGGGTCTGATGATGATATGTTTGAGGAGATCCGGTCGTCTCCAAGTTACAAGATGATGACTTCAAAAGAAAAACGACAAATACGAAACAAGATATCTGCTCGTAATTTTAGAGTCCGTAGAAAAGGTAAAAATAAATGGAGAAAAAGGTGATAATGAACTGTCTTGTTTACTTTTTTTCCTTTTTTTTTTAAAGAATACATTACCCAATTAGAAGAAAAGGTGAATAATCATGAAGAGACCATCAAGAAGTTAAATGAAGAGAATGAAAAGTTGAGAAAAGCGAATGAAGACTTGATGCAACAACTGTTACTCAACCAAGCCATCACTCCACCTGCCTCTGATAATGCATCACCGTACTCCAGCTCTGATAATTCACCAGTGTCTGTACCAGATTCCACTCTACCAAACACTTTTCCATTTCCGTTTGATGATTTTTATGAATTGAATCTTTTTGATATTCCACCACCTCCGCCACAGGACTCTGCCTTATTTATTAACCACATGTCACTTCCTGAATGGAATATACCCAAGGTGTTGGATGATAAACAGCACAACACCCTCTTCTCTTCTTATGAGGCCATCTACGATGATGCAAGCGAACTTATCAACCAATATCCATTACTTGCACCTGCACTCATGTCCATTGTGCTTCGCCATACACTGTCATTGGAATACGTTCAGTCCTATGCTCAAGAATTACAGCAAAGTCAGGAAAAGGGCATGGAAAAGACAAAGGATGGGTTCACCATTGAGTACATTGCGGAGGAGGAGGAAGAGTTTACAGATGAAGAGTTAAGCAACTACATGCTCAACTACAACTTTACACGGTATGTCAGTTATCGCATGCGTGGTATCTCCCATCAAGAGGTCATCCGCCGTGCCAAACACTGTCTCAAGGGCCGCTCCCAAGAGGTGCGTGCAAAGATGGCCGCCAAGGATATGAAGCAGCAGGAACAAAAGCAAAAGAAGGAGCAGTTTGAACAAAAGAAGAACACACTCTTCACATATTGTCAAGTGGCTGGTAAACTACTAAGAAACCCGGAGCGTATGGCACATGTAGGATCTGTAATTAAGCAAACTCAGGCTGAAAACCATCAACGTCGATCTATGAAAATGCCTGGTACAACTGGTTTGATTGCCTCTTCTTTAAGAAATTTACGTATCTCTAGAGCCTAAACCTTTATGATTCTACTTTTTTTGTAAATAGTTTTAAATATCATTTGTAACTTTCTCTTCACTTATG
>VCJE01002225.1:9630-30955 GCA_024140265.1 Backusella liffmaniae | reverse complement strand
TTTTTTTTTTTTTATAGCTTGTAGTGATAAAAAAAATGGTACAGTGTGTTGATGAGGCACGAATCTAGTTGGAGATCATGATGACTATATATATAAGATAATAAAAAATACAAAGAGTGATTATATAAATTAAAGAAAGAAAAAGAGGAAAAAAAAAGAAAAGATATGCCGGGTATTTATAGAAATCAAAAATTCTCTGTCTTTCCAAAATATTCCAATTGGCTGAGAGATTTTTCATGACGCCAAGGTATTAATTCGTCTCATCTGGTTATGAAATCACGAATGCACAATTTGCTCGGATAAATATAAGTTTTTTTCCCTCACTCCTAACATTAAAACCCCATTTAATAGGTGTTCTCCCCTCTTCTCCCCACCTTTCCTTTCCCCCTCTTTTTTTTTTTTGCACTCCCTTTTTTACATCACACATGGTGCTTGCTCATTTTTATGCATTTCGAGTGACTATCAGTTTTTTTTATTATTAAATTGTACAAACTTGTCTTTTTTTGATTGGCTACTTTTATTTCCTTTGATTTTATTTTTTGTTTTTACACTTTTGGGTGAAATTGTTAATTATACAAGAAGTTTAAACGATGATAAATCGTACAAGAATATGATTGGTTTAGAGTGAATAAAGTTACCATTTAACATGAAATATTTGACTCAAAAGTTTTTGAACGAGGTTGCCCGCGAATAATTAAAAACCCCGCATTTTAGAAGAAAAAGCAAGCAATGAAAGGCATAGCATAACATAATATTTCATATGAATTTCATTGTAAAGAAAACAGTTTTATTGGTTAATCTAGGTCAGGATATAAATTTCATAAACCAAGCAGATATTTTTAAAGCAGTACAAATGCAAATCTAATTTTGTGGTGTCATGTCCATTTCTGTGCGCTGTTTGAATTATATTCCATTGATTTCTAAGACTCTCCAGATTAGAAATTAACTATTAATAATCTCTCACTTTCCATATTTTGATGAGGATTATTAAGTTGAAAATAAATAAACAGTGATAATCTCAAATAAACAAATTAAGGAGATATATGTTGAGTGATACAATATCTATTTAGACATATTCATACATTTATTTACTTTGTATATTTCATTTAAAGAAATGTTTGTAGATCAATAAATGACCTCTTGAAAGTTAAAAAGGGTTTCCATTGTTTTTGGTGTTTCTTCTTTTGTAAAGCGGATAAACGACTGGCCCAGACGTTTGTTTATTCCCAACGGGAAAAACGTTTCTCCACACACACACTCTTTTTGCACCAAAAAGGCGGAATGCACTACTAAAAACAGGACGGCGTAAATCACTTTTTTTCATTAGCCCACTTTTTTATTTAGCTTTTATGATGACAAAATAAGAAAGATAACGTGAGCTCATGACACTTACACAAAAATACACACACCTTTCTTTATATTATTTAAAATTGAAAAAGTAAGAATAAAATAATATTAATTAATAATATTAGCAGGAAGGAGAGAAAAGATCTGATAACAAAAGGCCCTCCCCATCGAATCGGCGAAGCACGGTAAGAATGTTCCGGAAAGCGTGCGCAGCCTTTACAACCTGCGGGTGCCAGGAAGCCACACATCTGTTACACTTAAACGGGCGTGCTTTTACACTTTCTCTCTTTTTACATAATGTCTTGAACTTTAAATTTTAAATGAGAGAAAAGTCCCAAAAGAAACGTTTGGCATGAGGCAAAAAAAGGAAAGATCAAAAATTATTATAGAAATTATTATTATATTATTTTAAATGGAAAAGATCTAGAACTCGAGTGTCATTTCATTATCTTTCTTGAGTAACTCGAGCATACCAGGTGGCATAAGGGGTTTCTTGATGGTCTTCTCTTGACCGTCCTTTGTTGTGATTGTCTTTACCTCTGCAATGTAGCGGAAAGGCATGGTAACTGATTCCTTACGGGAGAAGAAGATTTCAGGATAATCAATATACGGTATTTCTTCCAATGGAACTAAGGGAAAATAAACGAGGTCGAATATAAATTTTTTAGAAATTTTTCCAGCACGTTTAATATTTACTTACTGCGATCTTCTACTACTCTTTTGGTGACATTGACAGCAGTATCAGTTGTCATTTGAACTGGGCCAAGGCGTCTTCCTTCAAAACCTAACTTTCTTAATTCACCAGTGCGATCTACAGTCAACAATTTATTAAATGTCAGTTGGTATGGCAGCAACATATTAGGGAATTCATCAGTTTTTATGGCATTCAGAAGCTCAAGGCTTTTCTTGAAAATGATTGATTCATATATTTTATATATAAAAAACCGACGAAACCTCTATTAACTAACCTCTGGGAGGATGGTCTCCAAGAATTCCTCCAAACAAAAACAGTTTAAACTTATCACCGTCCTCTGGAGCCAATTCTGAAGTTCCTGCTGGGTCCAACAAACAAATATCCTCTTTTTTAATCCCAGGCAAACTTAATACATCCTCTTGATGGCACTGTGCAGTCTTGAGTTCCTCTGGCAGGCCATTCAAACATTCGTCTGTTAATGAGCTGAAGTACAGGTGATCAGGTCCAATATTGCTCAACATGTGTTTATATTCCAACGTGCACCATTCGTGCATGCCGTTTTCCATGTGGTCTATAATGTATGATCTTTGCATTTTGTTGTTCGTGTTTTTTTTTTGTGCGTTTACTTGATACAAAAAAAAAACAAAAAAACTTTTACTCCACCTTGTTTTGACAAGAGAAAAAAAAGCGTGACGATTTTCTTGCACACTTTTGATTGGACAGATCTCGAGGTACTCTCGAATGAATCGAGAGAGAAAAAGCTTTTATTACATAATAAATAAGTGTACACAAGACATGAACTGAAATGATGATGGAGATAGAATGGTTATAATAGTACAAAGTGATATATATTTCTACCAGCCAAAGCCAGAAGCTTGCTGCTGCTGTGTTTGCTGATCCTCTATTTTATTAATTTATAACAATAATTATTAGCTCAAGACAACAACATGTATATTATTAAAATTACCTTTGAATGCAGCTAAACCAATCAAAATACCAGCAATGAAAAAGATTAAACTAACAATAAACCAGAAAACACCCCATACACGACTTGACATACAAGAGCCACACACTTGGGCAAACTTGGAGGCGTCCGACTCGTGCAGTTTTCGAAATACAAGATCGTCCAGAATGTCCCACAAGCAATAAAGGCATGACATCACACTAATAATAAGAGGCGCATCGATTTAGTATCATTGCCGTTTACTCAAATAATATATACTGATTCTACTTTACCCTACAAAGAGTACAAAGTATTTCAAACCAACACCATGTTCTAGCCACCATAAAAAGACCATGACACCAATAAATAACACGCCAATACCGCGGGTCAACCAGTTCTTTGCCCACCAAAGTACAAACAATAAACAAACGCCAAGAATAATCGATGCAATTTTTGAAGCTAAAATATTGAAGCCACACATCACTAAAATGGCGCCAATCAATGATGAACCCAAGTATCCTGCTGGCAATGTACACATTGGTATACCTCCACGCTGTTATTTTTTAATCATAATATATAATTAATTTATCAAATCAATGCTATTATTTATTGTTTTACCATTCTAGTGACACCTCCTTCATCTGGGTCGATTTCTATCGACTCGATTTTTGCACAGGTTAAACATCCTACAAAGGCATGCGAGAACTCGTGTAAACCAACTGTGAGCAACTATATTGATATGTGAATCGCTATTAGTTTACTCTACACTATATACTAATACATAAATATACTTGCTTTGAAGGGCGAAAGAACAATCTTCACAATTGGCATGTTCCAAAGTACTAGAATTGCTGCTGTATAAACTCCAATAATAATAAGTGTAATCTTTTGATCAGATGTTGGTGTTAATGCCGACACTGCTTGGTCTGCTACTACTTGTCGTGCCACCAAGTAGCGCTCGTAATCTGCTTGAAGTGGTGCCATTCTGTTTTAAAAGACAGTAAGGCCTTTTACTAATAAAATAGAAAGAAGAAGCGAAAGAAAGTAAATTTTAGTTTGTTATTAATGGGTAGGTTGTGTGTTCCCTCTGTTGAGCGTTTAACCTTCCCCTTTTTTTCTTGGCCAGTAGACAAAATAGGAAATTCCAAAATATTGCTCTCATCTGAATTTCAAAAAGTTTAATTATGGTCGTCTTGTTGAACAAAAATAGATTCATAAATATAGAAATGCACAACCGCCAAGCCCCTTTTGTTTCTTGATCTAATAAAAATAGCAATCAGTGGCTTTAGTTGTGATTCATCATATGTTTATAAATAAACAAACATATAACCAGACAATAACTGCTCGAGATCACTAAAGTCTGAATACGGTAAAAGCTGTTTATAATTAACAATAAATAAAAAACGAATAATAGACTCCTTTACACTTCATTTCGTAATTTATTGCACGTATTAAGGGGAAATTTGTAATAAAGTAGAAAATGAAACAGAAATTGTTTTATGCCAGCTTTTAATAAATATATAAATAAATAAAAAGTTCACTTATTGTTGCTAAATTGACAACATTCAATTTAACTATTTCCATCTTTATGAGTCCACTGATAAATCCTAATAGCCATTACCGAATTTATCGTTATTAGCAAACACCTCTCTCAATTTGTTTTTTAATATATTTTTTTATTATTTATTTATATAAACTTTTATTGATAAATCATGCTTTCATTTAGAGTTCATCATGGTCAATACCATCGTCTGACTCCTCCAAAACAACGTTTGTATCCAAAAGAGCCTCATCAGCTAATCTCTCTTCTTCGCTCTTATCAGCAGCCTTCTTGACATCCACCTTAGCTTGTTCTGTCAATGAAACGCCCAAATCCTTTCTAATCAAATTCTCAACACGGGTTGCAAATTGGTTCATGTCCTTTACGGGGAAGCCACTCTTGATGGAGGTAGTCTCGTACAACATCTTGATCAACTCGGAGGTCTCCTCTGGGATGTCGTCCAATTGAACGGCTTCCAAAAGGTTGGTGATAAGGGGATGCTTAGGGTTAATTTCCAAAGTCTTCTTTTGCTTACGCATGGCATCCAACATGTAGTCCATCTGAGGGTTCTTGTAGTTTGCACCTTGGGCATCCAAGATACGCTGAGCATGTCCACTAAGACCGAATTTGGGTACAACAACAGCCAAGGGAGAAGTGGTAAGACGCTTAGAGACGGTCACCTTTTCAATGGTCTCACTCAAGAGATCAGTCAACCAATCAGCCAAGGGTTGGAACTTCTTTTCCAATTCCTTCTTGGTCTCGAGATCCTCCTTATCATCTTCAGGGAATTCTAAATCGGCTTTTGCAATGTTGACAAACATCTTGGCATTGTATCCAGGAATGTTTTCAACAAAGTGTTCATCAACAGGATCGGTAAAGTACAAGACTTCATAATCACGGGCCAAGAGACTTTCGATAAAGGGAGATTGTTCAATTTCGCTATTGGAAGAACCAGTCATAAAGTAAATGCTCTTTTGGTTGGCCTTTGCACGACTAATGTATTCATCAAGACCGGTTGAGAAAGGTGACGAGTCATAGGAACTAGAGAAACGAAGGAGACTGACAATCTTTTTGCGGTATGTTTGATCTTCCATGGCACCATATTTGAGAACATTGGAATACTGACTGAGGAACTTTGTATATTTATCTTTGTCGCTAGCAGCAAGCTGAGTAAACATATCCAAGGCCTTCTTGATCAAGTGACGGGTGATGATACGAAGATTGCGGTGCTTTTGAAGGGTTTCACGGGATACATTCAGTGGCATATCATCAGCATCAACAATACCCTTGAGGAAAGAAAGCCATTTGGGAAGCAATTCAAATTCATCAGAGATGAAAACACGTTTGACAAAGAGACGGATGGATTTATTGCTCAAGCCCTGTTGGAGGTTCTGGAAGAATTTATCGGCAACACCAGAAGGAATATAGAGAAGAGATCTAAACTCAAATTCACCTTCACCCTTGTTGTGAGACCAAGAGACAGGTTCTTGAGGATCTTTGGTCATGGACTTGTAGAATTCGATATGCTCCTCATTAGTTACTTCCTTGGCATCTCTCATCCAAATTGGCTTTTGAGTGTTGACGTGCTCCCAGCTGTGAACGGTACGGGTTTCAGTCTTCTTGTCCTTCTTTTCCTCGCCCTCCTTGTCTGCGCTGATATCTTCCTCGACAATATCATCTTCCAATTCGTCCTTCTTTTCTTCTTCCTTTACTTGCACAGTTTCAGTCTTTTCTGACCACATGTAAATAGGAAAGTTGATAAATTCAGAATATTTTTTTACGAGTTCAGCCAAGTTCTTTTCATCCAAGAAGCGCTTTGCATCTTCCTTCAAATGAAGTGTGATCTGAGTACCGCGGCCCAAAGTATTTCCACGAGGATCCTTTGCAATAACAAAATCATTAACAGCCTGACTCATCCAAATATTCTGATCAGGATCATCATTTGATTTAGAGGCAACAGTGACCTTGTCTGCTACCAAAAAGACGGAATAAAACCCAACACCAAACTGTCCAATCTGTGTAATTGCAGTGTCCTTGTTCTTTTCCATCTTGGCCAAAAATTCAGATGTACCTGATTTGGCAATGGTGCCCAGGTTCTCCTTTAATTGTTGACGTGTCATACCAATACCTGTGTCGGTGATCACCAAGGCGTTGTTTTCCTTGTCGGCAGCAATGGAGATACGTAAGTCAGGGTTACTCTTCAATGCACTGGAATCAGTCAAGGATTCGAATCTGATCTTGTCAAGTGCATCGGCGGCATTAGATATGATTTCGCGTAAAAATACTTCGCGTGATTTATATAAGGAATTGATGATTAAATGCATTAAACGTGATACTTCAGTCTAGTTGAGAGATGAGTATTCGTGTGGTATATTGCTATGAGTATACATATAATACTTACTTGAAAGACAAACTTTTCGCTGTCCAGCTCTTCTACCTTGTCGGCCAAGATACCCTGTAGGTGGTTACTGTTTTCATTTATATTATCATCAGCAGAGACAACCTTTTGATCAACATCTGCAGTTACAGAAAAGCAACTGAGAATCAAGAAAAGGAAACCTGCAAAGAGGCTAACCCTATTTATTCTCATATTTATAATAATAAAAAAAAAAGAGGATTGACGACAAGTAAAAAGAAGAAGAAGAGAAAATAAAAAGATGTAATTTTTTTTTAAAAATCATTTCTATTTCCCAGGCTTGTCCAATCATAAAAGAGTTGGCAAAACCTCATTGGATCTTTTATTTTTTTTAATCAAAAAGAGCTTAGTTAAAAAAAAAAGTTAAGCTCTTTTCTATCATTTTTCCATGTTATTCCATTTCTTACCTTGTTACTTTTTTTCCCCCCAATAATGCGTGTGTGAACACTTTATTAGCTATCCACGTAATCCAAGCCTAAAGGCTGTTCATGGTTATACAAACATATTCCAGAAGCATATTGTTACTATGATGTTATTTTGTGCAATCAATATTACTGAAAACCTTATTTGTTAACCAGAATATAAGCACCTAAGGTGTTTACATGTGGAGATAATGTGTGCCTGGAAACCATCAAGCATTAAATACAACATGTAAATACATTTTATAAAGACAGGATTGGATACACTTAAGGTACAGAACATAATTCCTATCATATAATAATATGTTGTTTTTGATGGATCAAAAAAAGACCATTTTAGTCAAAACAAAGTGTGTAGAATGATGACTATTTGTTATTTATATCACCATGATTTATTATTGCTTATTGAATCTCGATTATTTTTGGTATCTTTACCAATGAGAGGAACTTTACCCGTCATCTATCTTGCGATTGCAGTACCCGTAGATCAAACAATTATAAAAAAAAAATTCAAAAAAAAATTCTATGGCCCAAAACAGATGCACTTGTAGGTACTGCTTATATATATCTCAGTCCATTACCAGGTGGTGCTGCAGTAAAACCCCTTTTATTAGTTTTCACGTTCATTTCCTCATAACAGATCTATTGGATCGATAATAAGATGGCCTTTTATAGCTTTTATTTACAATGTTTTATCGCTCTCTTGACCACAGCTTGAGTATGTTTTTCCCTCTCCTTTTTATTTTCGTGTATAAATTCTATGGTCTCGTGGTATTAACGGCAGCTCTGATATTCATCAATAGTCTATTCTTCTCCTTAAAAAATGTATCCACTGCCTGTAATGTTTCTGCGTTACGTGTCGCCAAGTTACGCGTGTTTTGGGTGTCGTTTTGGCCAGATATACTTAATAGCCCACAGCTTCTAGCATGTGTTTCTAAGGTCTGTAGTGCTTCCAACAAGTTTTCATAATCAGCTATGTTACCGAGAATTAATCTCATTGCTACTATTTTTTCCTTGCTATACACTAACCTTGTGCCGCTGCAGCTTCATACGGTACAAACGTTGAGTTTTCACTAACCAAGAAAAAAACAAATGCTAAGTTTGTATTCATCATTTTTGAGCCTCCATTCTTGTTACATTTTATCAAAGAACTCTTGTGATTTGCGTTCTATTTCTGATAGCTGAGAGATAAGAGTTATGAAAGAAAGTCGGTATTCTTGTGTTGCTTTTGAAGTCATTTACAAAGAATAGAAGATATAAAATAATGGCCTGCAAAGGAAGCCAAAGCAAGCATTTTAAAAAATGAAAATGGGACTGTCCCGGCTAATTGTTCTGAGCGCAAATTTCTGAACTTGACATCTATAAGATCCACATGTACGCGTAGTGTATTGGTCACCATTGCTCTTTTTTTTTTTTCTTATAATAATAAAAAATGCATATGTTTTAACAATGATATTAGTACAACTAGCTTAAAATAATCTGATCAATCTATTTTTTGCAAGAGTGAATTAAAGCCTTTTTAAGCTTTCTCTTTTGGGTGTTATCGACAAATATAGTGCGTGAAAGTCGGTTAGTTCTCTCAGCAGAGAGACCAGGGTTCGAATGACGAAGTCCTACTTGCCGATTATCTCAAGAGTAAAGGTACTGATACAACTATTGTGGTTGGTATGCTGATTCATAACTGTGTCAATGCTACTGCATACTCTAGTACCGACCTTGGCTTCAAGACCTATGTTGTGGATGAAGCAGTGAATACTATTGATTTTAAATATAATGATGAAGTCATTACTGCTGAGGTGATCAAAAAGAGCTTTTTGGCTGGCATTTAATTTGCCTATGCTAAAGTTAAGACTGTTGCTCAGATTTTAGACAATGATTATTAGACATGTCAACTATATTTACTTTACACATGCATTAATAAACTTATCATTTCATAAAACTTTATTCTGATTTTTTAAACTATTACATGATTGACCCAATTATAATACAAACACATAACTTTTCAAAATTTCAGCCTGAAATATGGAACAGAATAGTCACTCTGCTTGCCTTAAATGAAGGATTAAAATTCACCCTTGCTCGTCAAATCGGTGGCGCATATTAGACAGACATAGTTTACTCTACAGTGTTGTGATTGGATTTGAGAAAGATAAGTTTATCAGGTTCAGGGATATGATGAAGTGATCATTACGTTGTGCGACCCAAGCAATAAAATCGAATTTGGGCACTTGTCTTGAAGAGAAGTTTAGAAACAAAGTATTTTATAATGAATTCATCTTTAAATTTGCCCTAGAGGGTTTCTCATGTCCATCTCTGTTCTCTTCTTTTATTATTATAAAACATTCGGAGATAAGATAAGGACGAAAGTTGCTCTCAATTTTAAACTCTCTGTCAACTGTCTAGGTTTTCATATACTAAATTTTTGGATTTAGTATACCGTTATTTTATTACTATTAAGATTTGTCCAGCGCTTATTTTAACACCTCAGCGATGTTAGTAATCATTTATTATTAATAACAATATTATTAGTGCTACTTCTGCTATTGGGGAAACTTTAAAATATGGAGTATATTTTCAATCCCTTTTTTCTTTTTTAAAAAAAATATTTGTAAGTTTATTATTATTATCAATTTGGGATCACGAGCCTACAAATTACCTTTTATATTCAAATTGGTGCACAAAATGTAAAGAAAAAAAAAGAAAACAAACATCAAATTCTTTTTTCTCTCCTTATTACTTTTCTTTTCACTTTTCTTTTCAGTACTATTATTTCTAAATTGTAAACTATGCCCAACTCTAAAAACCAAGATCCGTCAACATACACTTCGATGATGCGTGTGACAAAAAAGGGTAGAGCATTTACAAAGGTAACCAACACACCAAATCATTCACATAAAACAGTAAAAAAAAATGGGAGAGGAGGCTTATATGACATTGATAGGATCTTTATGATATGTTCTCAGCCGTCATGCTTCAAATTGAATTAACAGATCATCGTGTTTTATTTCGAACTTATCCCTATACGTTTACAACAGACGAGGCTGCAAAAGTATTAAATTGTCTCAAGTTCATTTACATTGCCCGTTCGCCCGATCCAGAGGACCCTAGCCGTCAAATCGCCACTCGGACCACAACTACTTTTAGCATGGGATTTTCCTCCGCAAAAAATTTATTGCAAGAGTTTTTATGGGCTAGACTTATAAAAAACACGACAGATCCAGACAACTGGAATGTAAAAGATAGAGGAGTATGGTCACCAACGCTCAAAGGAAAACACGTCATTGAAGGATTTGCAAGAGATACGCAAATGAAAATAAGCGAGCGATTAAAAACAGCCTTGGACTCACCAGGTATCAGCGGCGGTCCTAGTGGACGTCTAATAGTTCTCGATAGACTAACCGAGAATGATGATCAACTCACTTTTTCTCGTCCTAATATGACAACGACATTCGCAGCCATGCTTTCTAATTTACCCACAGATGAATTGATGGTTGATGATGTCGGTGGACTGGAAAAAAGGCACCTCGCACAATATGAGCATACCTATATGGGCTATCACTGCCTTGAATGGCTATGCGCCAAGTTGACAATATCAAATAAAGAAGAGGCAGAATTGGTGGCCTCTGAATTTGTGGTATTTGGATGGCTGGCGCAGGTCATTGACAAGTCGGACAAAACTTTAAGCAGAAAGGATGACGACACTATCTTTCGGTCTTCACGTAACGCCATTTATTATGTAACTGATCGTGGATGCCATATAGTGGGATGGAAAACATCAGGCGATGATAGCACTTATTCTGCAAGCGACCTCTCTCTAGCATCTAACAATAGCAGCAAAAAAATAATACCCGAACGCAAATACCACGAATTAATTGAAGAGGAGGAAGACCAAGACGACATGATTGAAGTCACTCAAGCTATATCCGCAATGAATACCTTTGAAAAACAGCAGTATCGTATGGCGCGTCATGATTCCGCAACAGATTTAGTCCCTAGTATGAAATCATCAACACCAGAGCTTAGACCGCCAAGCATGACTTTGACAGATTCCAATACGTCGTACAACAGCTCAATCTCACCTCTGCAGTCCAAAGATACCTCACAATGGGCGAAACTCCAGTACATTTTAGAGACACCCCTTCTACGCATGTACTTTAGAGACTTTCTAAGAGCAAACTATTGTGTTGAAAATCTCGATTTTTGGGTGTACCATTGTCATTTATTGAAAAGCCTACGAGATGAGTCAAAGACGGTTTTGGAACAGCTCTCCGAATGTTATTCTATTTATGAAACGTACATTGGACCGAATGCAGCTGCCGATGTCAATATTGATTATGCACTGATTCATGACTTTGTAGGATATATTGATTCCGTATTTACATTATCCAGTAAAGTTCCCACGAATGACACCTACTTTATCGTTCCTAATTCTACAACACAGCAACCTAAGGTACCCATTTCCTCGACAAGACTATTAATGATACCACCTCAATTGGATACCTCAACACATGTGGTTATATTAGGAAAGAACGTTTCACCAGACCGATGCCTAATAAAACTACTTAAATTGCTTGGACGGGTGAATGAACATGTGTGTCGCATCATGGCCGAAGATTCACTCCCAAAATTCACAAAGACAACTAGATATAAAGAATTACTATTAATGCATGAACAAAAGGATGGTGTTACCAATACATTCAGTTCGATGGAAGATCAAAGACATCACTCTGATACAACTGAAGCATAATCATGAAGATGCCAAACATTTATTATTAATATTATAATTATTATGGAATCACAAAATAAAAACAACTAAATACAAATAGAAAAGTTACAAACTTATTTAGAAATGGTATGTAGTCTTGTTGCCTAGCAAACGGTAGAGGTAGTTCGAAAAGTGCTGCTTACTTGCCAAACTATCAGCATTTTTCCATAAATAATGCTTCTCCCCATAGTTGATTTCGCTCTTCATTGAGCCCAAAACAAATGGAATATATGGCTTGGTCTTTACATCTTTACCAATTAATATCATTGCTATTTTTCAAATAAAATGTATATTAGAAACATTCCATGCATTTTTTGAAGGTTTATTACCTTGTATGGTTCCATTTAATGTAATACCCGCAAGGTGTTGCTGTTTAACATAGAGCATACCGACTGTATCACCATCGCGTACCTCCAAATCAAAGGGTTTTGTACGTCGGTTTCCCATCATAAATGAACAGCTTTTTTCCAAATGGCTGTACTCAAATTGAATAGAGGATTCTGGAACAAGGCTTTGCATCCCAAATGTGATCAAACTTTAATTAAAGTTAGTATAGTTTCTCGCCCCCCTTATTTTCTTATGTTACCTATCGGAAGAGTGGAAATCAAGTATAGGGCTTTCATTCTCCTTTCTTAGAAATCCTAATGTCACTTCATAATAGAGTGAAGGTAGTATATTTTTTTGATCTTGTTCACTGGGATTCACAATACCAAAGGAATCATCGCTGTCGGTCTCTCGCAGTACATTAGGGGGCACAAACCCGCCATCGACTGGTTTAAGGTTTGGTTCAACGTTACCTTGTGGATTGTCCAGTTGCTGCACGGGTTCGACAGTAGCATCAGATAAATCAATTTCTTCAGTATTATTGGTTTTGCTACTCTCTCCTGTCTTTGTAAAGTGGGGTGGAGGAAGTTCAACATTGATGGGGGATTGTGTGGCAAGTGCAGCGACTGGGGTATAACCAGGAGGCAAGTATCTAGAGTTAATTAAAATATGAATATTATAAAAGAAAATCGGATCAATTATGGCTCTATATATCTATACATACTTTAATGGATCAATCGCGCCACCAAACTGAAATTTACATTGCTGACCTGTAGCAAGTGAAATGGCCTGAAAAAGATGGGTAATTAAAAAAAGGCACTCGAAAAAAAAAAGAGATAATTGACTTACAGGATACCAAGCAAGTTTAACTGCGACACCGTAGAATGCAACGCCCATATCCTTTCCATTTTTGTAGTAACGAATCTCACCAGCATCCAAATCAATGGCACACGTAACAACATCCCCTTCTTTCCAAACGAGACCATAAGATGTTCTCATGTTTGTGTAACGGCCATGCCATTTCTTTGCTCGATTTCCATCGTAACCGTATGATTGGGCATCATCGCCCACCCCTTTACCACCTTCTGGATCAAAATCAAAATCATCGGTAACCCATCCTACCTGCATCAAACCATTTGATTCAAGTATGACTTCGTATGCGTACTTGTGCGCTTCATCTTCATTCAATGATGCCTCGCTCTCTTCTGGCAGAGGAGGAACTGCATGTGTGCTCCTGACAGTCTCAAACGTCCAAGAATCGTTACGTACCTCCAGACAATTTTCATAATTAATGAGACAGTATCTTGAACGTGACAGAAGGTCAATCTCGACAAACGATGTGTTATTTATCATCTCGTTGGCCATTGAGGTGTTGTAGTATTGTCGGGTGATGTATCGGCTGCAATAGGTGAGTACAAGCCGACTGTAAAATACGAATGGTTTTTTGTTTAAAAATGGGAGTCGCATGCCACGCCAAAGTAAAATGGCAAGGGCTTGGAAGGAGCCTTCGGGAATGACACTGTTTGGATCATTAGAAAACAGGCCTCCTAAGCATGTCATGACACGGTCAGTGAGAGAGCTGTAGTCTTCAAATAGATAGAGCATGATTTCAATAAAGTGTAACTCGTGAATCAAATATTGTCGAATAGATTCTAGTATAAGAGAGAGAGGATTATCAGTATTCATCCTATCAATCACGTTTGCTTCATTCTAGACTTACCATAACGTGTCAATGATGAAAGCAAAATCAAGGCACGATTAGAAAATCCTGTATAATACTTTGAGGTGTATGAATTATTCTTTTGCATTGCAGGTAGATCATCTAAATCAAATCTCTCTCCTTTTCTTCTCGTCTCACCCAATCTCTCTGCTGCTGATTCGATTTTTCTTGGGTTAGGGTAAGCCCTGTATACCTGGGTATCCCCGTCCGACTCGCTGCCTTTATCTGTATTTCTTTTTGCTGAGGTGGACGATTCTGCTTCTTCATAGTTGCGTAGAGGACGTGCATGGATTGAAACCATGGGCATGTCGTCATCGCTGCAGCTATAATCTTCATCGGTAGAAGAAAGATCCACATCTTCATCCATTACTTCTTGAGAGTCACTCATATAATCGTCATCATCATCATCGTCATCCAAGGATACACGCGAAAACAAACATACCCACTGTATTAAATCCTCATAAATGAACATTGATTTCTCTTCATTCAGTGTGTCCAATGGATAGCCCTTGTAATGTCTCGATGCCCAGGTTTCCAGTGTTGGATAAAGTACAAGGTAGACCAGGGATTTTACAAATTCTTGGATGGACTCTGGTAAAGTTCTTGTGTTTTCAGAGGCGACGGCG
Source organism: Backusella liffmaniae (assembly GCA_024140265.1). Lineage (NCBI taxonomy): Eukaryota > Fungi > Mucoromycota > Mucoromycetes > Mucorales > Backusellaceae > Backusella > Backusella liffmaniae. The sequence continues at coordinate 16,161 of VCJE01002225.1, read as the reverse complement.
GTCATATTTTGTGTTCCCAAATCGAGGCTACTACTATTGATACTCACTGAATTAACTCGAACATCATCCTTTGGCATTTTACCCATATGGTTATATAATATTCCTTTTCGTTCGTGGTGGTTGTCATTGATGCGTATATCTGCATAGCTGCTTTTGAAGGGTTCTCCGGTAATAACTGTGCCTATCAATTTATCATTTTCTAAAAGTATGTTGAGCGCAGTTAATGCACCAACAAGCTTATCACGAACACCAACCGGGAGGTCGAATTTTATAAAGAGGGAATAGCGTTCCTTATTGGACATGGATGTATCAAACAAAAAGTGGGTATCTTTTGATGTCAATGACTGGTTTTGTTTTTTGCTACTTGATGACTTTGGTTGGTTGCTATCTCGGTCCTTCAACAAAGCTTCCAAACGAGAAGCATTGGATATGGTACCTTGTTCAGTTACATCAATATACTCTGGTGTTAAAGGGTCCTGTGATCTGTCAAATAGCTCATTAGAATCAGGAATATATTGAATGTAACTTCCTGGTGATTCTTTGGAGGCGGACACTCTTGTCAGTGATTGTGCCATCATGATTGGTAAAATAAGGCGTGATATTGATCTTGTAATCTCAATGAGAGGCTCAGTTACCTGACTATTGACTTGAGACGCGAGGAACCGATCTAAAATAAAACAGATTCGATTTTAGATGATTATTTTATAAAATAGTATTGTCATATTTACTTTTGATCACCATCATAAGTATGCCTTTAACACAGGTTAGCTGAACACGTTCATGGCTTGCGTTCAAGCACATTGATATTAAAGTTTTGAAGGATGTATCGCGTATTTTACCAGCAAAAGTAGCTAATGCAAGCATTGATGTTACTATTATTATTATTTTATATAAATTTGATTAAAATAATATACCTGACATTGTCATGACATTAAATATTGCACCAGAGGCATTATATTGTATATCAATATCTTCCTCGAGGAGTAATGCATTGAGTACTGGCACAATATGATTGATATGAGGATCCATAAAACCACTATTACTTGCTATAAAATAGGAAATCACTGTTTAGAACGTCTTAATTGTGTTAGTTATTATATACTTTACATATGCAGCAGATCAATGACAAAATATCAGATACATAAAGGGCCACTTTAACCTTTGTTGATGAGGCCAATTCAAGTAATATTTCGAATTCAGGGGCACATATAATATCTTCATGGGATTCAACTATTTTATAGATGGTTAATGGAAATAGATAGATACGGGTTTTCAAAGTGGACTGATATTACCTTGGCCAGCAACTGCATAGATGCAAAGAGTGGCCCAATACCTTACATCGCCGTCGTCCAATGATAAACAGTGCATGATTTTTGTCACCATGCCCGATCTCACCATTTCCTGTTTGAATCTATCATGTTCATGTGCCATAAACTTGATTGTTCTCAAGATGACTCTGGAAATGTACATTTCTTCTGCAGATAATAAACCGGCCAGAATACCATGGACACCTTTGATGTTGCGAAATTGATCGGTAGCTACATCCTTTAATACATACTCATGCATCAATCCAGACGCCCAATATATCAATTCCACATCATCTTTTTTATGTAAATGGTTATTATCTGTCCATTTCCATTCCTATTTCACTCTGTTACCTCCTCGAAGACAAATGGAAATCAAGTCGACAATATCATAGCCAAGTAATTCATTCAACACTTTTTTCGATTCCGAGACTTCAATGTTGGCTGTCATTCTCACCAAACTCTGCATACAAAATTTCGGCATATTTGTATTTCCATATGTTATACGAGCCATCTGTGCCAGGATCTTTACAAACCCACTCTCAATCAATACTTTTGGTAATGGGTCTGTTGGGTTTAAAAAATAGGCGAGTTAAATTATGTTGTAATAAGGGCATGTTCTTGATTGCATTACCACTTAGTGAAATTTGATAAAGTATCATTAACGTCCAATATTTCAACTCGTTATTTCGTACTTGGTTTGACGTTAGAATTCGCTTGATTGGATCCAATATATCCAACTCGAGTATTTTATACTTGTTGATATCTATTGTTTTACAATTAAGAATTAGACTGTGCTGAAGTATTTGAATTTATTCGTTGCTATTTTACCACTGCCTTGAATCAAATCACAAATGCCCACAGCAACATGGCGCTGTGTTACTTCCTTCATGTCAGGATCTGTACACTTCAAAGCATCGACCATCACTTCCAGAGCACCTGCATTCAGCAATGCCACTCGATTGTTCTCCTTCCTTGTCAGTAGTTGTAATGAAGGCAAGGCTTTTGATCGTAATTCTATAGGTTGATCTTTCTTACAAGCAGCCACTATATTTGGTAGATATGCATCTTATTTATGATATATAAATATAAGCACTTGAACTTGTATGTAGATCGAATATTATGTTACCTGACATGGCTCTCTCTAGTATTATTTTAACAGCACTGACATTATTCTTATGGTTTGAGTAACATAAACCCTTTCTTAAAATTTGGTGAATTTTTTTTTTGTTACCTGCTCTGAATGACAACATTGTTTGATTGCGTTAAGTAGGCTAATGACTTCAAATGAACAGCTATATTTCCATATATAAATAAGAATATATGAATACATATAACATTAAATACGTTTTAATAATAATATACAGTCTTCTAGCTTTAAGCCTGTTCTATTCAACTTCTTTTTTGATGAGCTGTTCTCTGCTTGAACTTGCTTTAAATGTGAATAGATTGAATAGCCCATGAGGACTGCTGCAATCCCTGTTGCGAAATATAATGCAGCTGCTTTCCTTGGTATTAATTCTTCATTTGGGCTCTTTGTCATCGAAGTTGGTTTATCAACAATAATACACTCCAAGTTTCATGTTTTCTCTTTCGTCGCTTTATAAATTTACACATTTACTTAGGCGTGTGTCCGGAAGCGTGCACCGGACTCACAACAAATTTCACCGGAATAGACACTAATCCTAATGATGATTGGCTGAAAGATATTTTATAATTGAATAATGAAATTGACATGTATTTAATGTAAAAAGTAAGCACTGTGGTTTGTTAGAGGACTGTTATATAGACTGTCAGTAAAAAGAATTTATTGATTTTTATGCCTCAACTGTCGGGTTTCTGTCAGTCAGTGAAGACTTTTATTTTTGTGACAGTCAGTCATGACAGTCCGTTGGAGATGCTCTTAATTTTGGGCGCGACATTTGATAATTTTATAAGCTGTATGCCTTATCAAATACAAAATAAAAAACTATCATATACTCAAGGATGAACGCATCTTTTTTAAACGCCAAATAGTTTTTATTTTAGGGTAGCCATGAAAAGGATGGATTAAAAAAGAAACACTGAATTAGGAAGCGTGACGGCTATCCTTTTTTTTTTATCTTTTTTTTGTGGAAAAAAAAATGAAGGTTCTTTTTCTTCAACATAAAGTTGCTTTGGATTGTTAAATGCAGTTCTATGCTGGAAAGTCCAAAGAAACGTACAAACTCCTTAATACCAAGGGGCGGCAGGTTTTAGCTTTCGGTACACCTCTTTATCGCTTTAAAAATGAAAAAAACCTTCGCTGTAAGCTTTTTGAACAACAAAACAGGTGGTACACGTTTTTAATAATAAGAAAACAGGTGTCAATTTTTTAGAAGAAGAGCAAGTGATACGGCGAACCAATGACTTTATACCAGCTGGAAATAGAGACTATACATATGCAAAAGAGCAGGTTCGATATTCAATATTATTGGCTTGAGACAGTACCGAATAGTAATAACAAAATATGGATAGACTATTAGGGCTATTTCACAACCTGTCCCGGAGACATACCACATTGATCCAAAACTTCTTAGTAGACTTTTGACGGCAGACTCAGTTATTCGAACGCAATATGAAACATACGATCCATTAAGAGGAAACAGTTTAATCCCAATCACCGTGTTCAATGAACCTGTTTATGTGTTTAGCGCTGGAAGCTCACTGTCTACTGTTGGTAAAGAAATCATCTAATTATTATGCAATGTAGGGTTAATTAATAACAAAATGATTAGTATTCACTTTTGCGACAAAGAAAAATTGCGAGATTGATAATACACATGTTCAAGCTCGATTTGACGAGATTGATATTATTGATTTATTTGATTTAAAATATCCTATTCAACAAATAGTGGAATCACCATTGTTCAATGGAGAAGGAGGTGTTATCGGTGTTAGAACAACTTCTACAATTACAATGTTCAGGTTGGAAAATACAGGGAATGATAATTTGACAGTAACCAAACTTCATCACTTGCATCTGGCCGAAAAGACATCAATTTATCCTGACATTGACTATTCAATGCCTTGTGATCTCGCATTAAGCCCCTTTTCAGAATTGCAATATTTATTTATAACAAACAATGGATTCACGGCATTGGTGGATATATCTAGAGACGAGTAAGTAAGTGATTGATTCATTGATCGTTGTTTTGATGGATTTATGATTTATTGGTCTATAAATGTGTAGACTCGTGTTTGAAGGAAAGGACAAGATGAGTGATGCTCTTGATTACGCATCTCGTTGGCGAGCGTGTTCATTCGCCCATATACCTTCAAAGTATTTCTTATGCTCTCCCGAATGTATAAAGGAATGGACGGTGACAGTAATATATCAAATAAATGGTATTTATTATGTATATGTATATAAACCTAATTATGTTTATCTACATTTAGAAATCACAAATCCACAGTAAAATCATATCTGTTCCAGATGATCGTATATTTGGTTTTACGTTTAAATACCCCCTTTTATGCTATACAACAACAAAAGTAGTACGCATATTTGACATTCGAAATATTAAGGAACCCATTATTGATTGGACTCACGATATGAGAGATGGCCCACCTAGATATGTGTTTGTAGCTCCACAAAACGATCAAAAATACCAATGTAAGTCTTTATTTTTATGTTGAAACTGGGTAAACTCAAAAAACAGTATATCTATAAAAAGGGGATATCGGCGTCTATTCCACATTTGCAGACCGTCTATCATATATTCAACTGTATTATAATACAGAATTATCACCAGAGTAAAATATCAATATTCATCATATATACCTGGAGAGTATAAATAATAATAGTAATAACCTGTTTTTGTTCATTTAGCTTAAAGAACAAGGTCGAAGTACAGGATTATTTTCGATTTGAATTATCAAAGAACGGATTTGAGCCGCTTTATAAAAGAGTAGACGTAATACATTTAGTTGGATTATCGACATGCCTTACAAAAATCCCCGAGAGCGATTCTTTATTTTACAGTATATATCGGTTATTTGAAAACGGGGAAATTAAAGTGCAGTACATTATATTAGAAAAGGATAGCAACAAAGACAAGCTTCGATTAAAGACAAGACCAAACTATGGCTTGCATGATGATCGTTTCGAGAATTTATATCGTGCTATTGAGGTGGCGGAATTACCAACAACTCTTTATAAATCCAAAGAAAGAAATATTACACACATCAAAAAGGAACCTTATCGACAATATCTAGAACACATTGAAGAGTTTAATGAAGCTACTGGTCCATTTTCAAGCTCGAAAAAGATGGATGTAGCCGAGCAACTGTCAGCTACTAAAACACCTATTACATAGTAAGTCTATCCAAAACCTTAAAGCTTGTAAAGGGCTTTGTTTTATTCACTCTATTATCCACAGCCATGAATTATTCGGAAAAGACGGTTATTATAATATTGACTTAGATGATTTGACGTCACATTTAAACGAAATGGTGCCAATTGAAAAGGCTGCAACGTTACTCCATTCCGATGCCTTATTAAAAGACGTTACAACAGAAAGCAAATCCCAGTTTCGAGAACAATCAGAAAAACTAATGGCGGCTCATACAAAGACAATCGCATTATCAAAAATACGAATACACCGCCCTACCCAAAACAATAGATCATTTCAATATTTAGCCGAAGATTCAACATTCAATTCAACAGTATCCACCCGAATACTGGCAGAAGAGTGGACAATTGATAAAACACCAGCGAAAGACATGGAGTATAAAATATTTGATGAGGATAGTTTACCTGGGAAGGAAACGTTTTTACTGGCATCTTCAATGAAGAGACGTAAATCAGTTAGCTTTACACCTGATATGGGACTACCCTCTATTTCACTCACTGCTCCTCTTAATGGTGGATCTAATTTCCTCAGGGGAGAGTCTGTATCCATGGAATTGAATGGAGTACCAATGATTGTATCAACACAAGACAGTGTAGATGATTCACAACATTTAACGCCACAAATATCTTCTCAGGTACTACCGGGTCGCTTCGGTTCAAGAGTCGTCAAGAAACCAGCCTCAAAAAAGAAAAAGAAGCAAAAAACCTCGGGTTTCAAATAACAGACCTTGTTTATACTTTATATTGTAACTGTACATTATTTATTTTTTTCTATAAAAAAGCATCTTCCTACAAATTACCCAAATAAATGACATAAAAGTATTCTGAAGCTATTTGCAAGACATTAAGATTTAT
>VCJE01002216.1:43693-60307 GCA_024140265.1 Backusella liffmaniae | reverse complement strand
GTTGGTATTTATTAGTCATGGTCAAGAGAAATAAAAGGTATATTTACAAACATATATTACATGTTGTCCAACGAAATCTAACCAATCTTTTTCTATCATTTTATTAATCAATAATACCACTTCAGTATAATCACAGTGGCTCTCCAGTCAGAGATTCTTCTATTAAAAAAAAACTAAACATCTCTTAAACCAGTTGGTCCATGAAGCGGTTGTATTTGTTCAGATTTAGGGTCTGTTTTCAGCATTTTGAAAACTCAAAATGATAAAGAATTCTTGGAAAGCTGATCAAGAATGAATTAATGTACCCAAACCGCAACAACATTGAATGACTTTGGTATCATTGAGCATAGCTCCACCTCTCAACTTTATGTTATTGTTCACGTGATTGATAAACACAATCTGATCCAAAAGAATATAGACTTCAGATGGAAAACGAGCGGGGTCTTTCAGATGCCGCATCTAAGATTTTTTTTTCTGAGTCATCGGACTGCGTGAAAGTTCATTTATTTTGTGTGGATGAACAGGTTTCTAGAGAACTCCACTTCTTTTCCTTTAACAACTTTAAAACATGAAGTTTGGCAACTATTTGGAAGAGCGCAAGGACCACTTGCCCGATGAATACGCTACTAAATGCATTGATTACAATGGTTTGAAGGCTTTCTTAAAGTCTGACGTCTATTCACACTCAATTAAAATCGACTCCTCCGACCAAGAAAAGCCCTTTGCAGAACTTGTATCAGAGCGTTTGAACCAGTTGCAAAAGTGCGAAGTGGTCTTTATTGAAAAATTGGACGAGCAGCTCAACAAAGTGTCAGACTTCTTCAATTTGGAGTCAGAAAAGCTCGCTCAAGAGGCACCCAAAATCCTTAACGAAAATGACGCCGATATCACAACCGACCTACTCAAGCGTATTGTATTGCTTGAACGATTTGTGTTTCTCAACTACACAGGCATTACCAAGATCTTGAAGAAGAATGATCGCCATTCAGGACTTTTACTTTCACAACCTTATCTACTCCGTGTAGCCAAGCTCCCCCTCGTCAAGGCCGACGCACTGAATATTCTTAAAAAGAAGGTGATGAATAAACTCACTGAACAGCACTTGGATAGCAGTGCAGTAACAGCTGTTCCCATTATGGTTCGTAGCCGCTCATCGAATCTAAACCCATCGTCTGTGTTACCACCTACTTTTATTGGCCCCAATCAAAAGGTACTTGTGTCATTATCAGGTCCTCATGGTACAGATATTATTGGCGCTGTTCTTGATTGTTTAGCACGTCATCCCTGCAACATTGATGATTTCATGTTGTCTCGTCTTTACCACAATGTCACCTTTGGTGTACTTATTACCTTACAATCAGATAATATTGCCGTCTTCCGTGAGTTGGCTGATGCTGCTCAAAAATGGGACGCTACCCTCACCTATGATATCCCCGATTCTCAGGCAACTGAACCCTTGATCAGAGAACAGAAAGAACTTCGCAAGAAAACAGGTGACAAGAAAGAAAACCGTCTTTCTGAACCCATTTATATCCCTTCTTCTTTGGAAGAAGCACCCTATTCCGGCCGTATTAAATATGCCGCAACCATTTTGAATCAAAATGGATTGGACTCGACTTTCCTGAGTGAGTGGACTAGTCTCTTGCTGAAACATAAGATCTCTGTGGAGAAATTGACGCGTCTCAACAAGGCCAATGAATTGCTTTCTTGTGCTGATCTCAAGTTGAGTGTCCCCAGAGGAATGGATATGAGTGCATTGCGTACAGAGTTGATTGGTTTATCTGCTAGTTACGGTACAGATGTTGCTTTACAGCGTGATGATGTGTTTAGAAAGAACAAGAGATTGGTTGTATTCGATATGGATTCTACTTTGATTTACCAAGAGGTGATTGATGAAATTGCAAGATATGCTGGTGTCGTAGACAAAGTTGCTGTAAGTGATTGTATTTCTTAATGATATAGAATGCGAGTTGGCTTACACGATTGTTATTTTGTCTATAGGCTATTACTGAAGCTGCTATGAATGGAGAGATTGATTTTAAGGAGTCGTTACGTCGCCGTGTTGCTTTATTGAATGGAACAAGTGTTGCAGTGATTGAAAATGTAAAGCAAGTCCTTACTTTTACAGAAGGTGCTCGCTTCTTGTGTCGTGCTTTAAAGAAGCTTGGTTTCAAACTTGCTGTTATCAGTGGTAAGTTGGAATTAGGGGAATAGGGAATCACTTGTAAAAGAAAGTATTCTAATAACAATGATAAAACAGGTGGTTTTATGCCATTGGCAACCTATGTCAAGGCAGAACTTGGCTTAGACTATGCTTTTGCTAATCAAGTAAGTAAAATCAAGTTGATTAAGAGGGAGGAATTATTTTTGATATTGATTCTTTCTTTTTTTTTAAAAAAAAAAAGCTTAAAGTATCATCGGATGGCTTAACTTTGACTGGTGAAACTGTCGGACCCATCGTGGATGGTGTCCGTAAGGCCGAACTCTTAGAAGTCATTGCACAAGCCGAAGGGTTAGCACTGAACCAGGTGATTGCAGTAGGTGATGGTGCCAATGATCTTTGGATGTTGAATAAGGCTGGATTGGGTATTGCATTCAATGCTAAGCCTCGTGTACAAGAACAAGCAAGAGCTAGAATCAATCAAAAGAGTTTGAAATATGTTTTGACCCTTCTTGGTTATTCTGAGCAAGATATGGAAGAATTGGGAGGAAGTTATTAGATCAATGTATAGAACCTTATTAATAAACATATAAAACCAAGCATACTACTTTTTAATATTACTAATTGATCCTCTCTCTCCTCATTGAGTAAATCTACACCTTTTTGATATGGCAATTGCCACCAAGCCAATCATATTCTTTTTTAGGAAAGGTTATAATTGGTTTTTTTTTTGGTTTTTTTTCAGGTTATTTATTAAACCTTTCTTTACTTATTTGACGCGAATTATTAACAATGAGCGTCTTCCCAAAAGAAACAATCAAGGCAAGGATGAACTATAACTTGATCTTTTGAACCTTTGAGAATAACAACAGTTTAAATAATAGAATATTGGTGAATCTTTGGGTGTCACCAATCTTAAGGACGAAGTAGCAACTGCATTAGCACAAGATGTTGAATACAGAGTTCATGAACTGATTCAAGTATATAGACAAAGAAAAAAAACTTATATAGACAGCAGAATACTTATTCAGTGCAAACATAGGAAGCAGCAAAGTTTATGCGTCATTCAAAAAGAACAAAACTCTCTGTTGATGATGTCAATGCTGCTCTTCGTGTCAAAAACGTAGAGGTAAAAACAAACACTTGACTCAAACCAACCAGAAGCTGATCTAATAGTAATAATAAAAAGCCTTTGTACGGTTATTCTTGCGGTGATCAACCTAAATTTAGAAAGACAACACTTAATTCAACCGACATTTATTTCGATGAGGATGAAGAGGTTGATTTCGACACAGTATTGAACAAACCTTTACCAAAAATCCCTTTAGATGTCACATTTACTGCACATTGGCTTGCTATTGAAGGCGTTCAGCCTGCTATTCCTCAAAATCCTACACCAAGCGGTAATAAGCGAACAGGGGTTTACTTGATCAATACAAAACATGCTGATCTAGCTCTTATCATGTATATTATTTAGATGCTAAAGCTGAACTTCTTACAAAGCGCTCTAAACAACATATTAGCTCGAACGGCATCACTACGGACCAGGTCAATGTGAAGCCACTCGTCAAACATGTATTATCAAAGGAACTACAAATGTACTTTGAAAGAATCACAGAGGCAGTATTAAGTGAGGACGAAAGACTACAATCACAAGCATTTGAAAGTCTACGTTTAGACCCTGGTCTTCACCAGCTATTACCTTACTTTGTTCAGCACATTCATAAGAAAGTAATGATGATTTAGGTTTCATTTTATAGACTATACAACTGACAACACTCTATTTAGGTTACTCAAAATCATAAAAACTTGGATGTTTTGGAAGCAATGCTATCGATGGCACATTCATTACTAAACAATAAGCACTTATTTGTCGAGCCTTACGTAAGTAAATCATGTCGTTCCATGTCCAACAAGGTTTAACATGACTCTCTTTAGCTCCACCAACTCATTCCACCTATCCTTTCTTGTCTAGTTGGTCGTGTTATTTGCGAGAATCCTCAGCAACAAGACCATTGGGCAACCCGTAACCGTGCAGCAACATTGATTTCCACCATTTGTCATCAATACGGCAAAGCATACCATACATTGCAACCTCGTATCACAAAGACTTTGCTTCGTGCATTTTTGGATCCTGCTCGACCTCTTACCACACATTATGGTGCTATTATTGGATTGGATAAAATTGGTCCTGAAGTAACAAGAGTATTAGTGGCACCTAATGTTAAATTTTATTCAGAAAACTGTTTAAAATTGGCTTTAAACAGCTCAAACCCATTGAGAGTTCAGGAGGCTATGAGGTGCAAAGAAGCCCTTTTGGTAAGTGTGTTGTCTTGATAATAGAAGAGTGTCATAAACTGATTCAACAATATATATATATATATAGGATCTGTTGCAGCATATCACTGAGCATGAGTCTTCCTCTTCTGATGATGACTCTGTGAATAAAATGGATGAAGATGAAGCACTAGCTTCAGAACAAGACAAACAGCGCTTTACGGACTCTATTGGTGAATTAGTGGGAGAGGCCTTTTTACAAAAAGAACAAAGAAAGTCTCGTGTTAATACTATTAATGAGCTTTTCAATTAAATATGCAATAAATCATTTTTTTTATTTTATGTTTGTTTGATGATAATAAGCTAAGCTAAACAGAGTAAATTATTGTCCCCATTGTTTTTGTACAGATGATGATCCCCAACCACTAGTGTCATCTTTAGAACCAGAAGCTCCCCATCCAGTAGTCTCCTCTTGTTGGGGAGTGGCATTGTCTTGTTCGTTTGCTTTGGTAGAGTTATCTTCAAACGCAGGAGAGTCACGTCTACCAGTATCATCAACAACAGGCTTATTAGTAATAGGCGAGTCCCATCCACCAGTGTTGCTTGTGAGTCCTTGGTCCATTGTGTCTGGTATATCATCAGCCCAGCTTGTAGGTTCGCCAGAGGTTATTCCAAATGCTTTTTTGAAGTCTGGGATTGGTCCGGTAGTAGGGTTCATCCAGTCAGGATTACCACCATGGTGTTCCTCACTCCAAAACACTTTATCATTAACGGACGACTGTGGTTCAAATGCTGAAGTACTGCCCATACATTCTTTACCTGTTTTGGTAGGTTCCTCAGACTCCTCTTGTTGCTCCTCCAGATAAAAGAACATATCGACCGGAACATCCCATGGAGAGCCATAGGAAAGCGAGCCTCTTAAGCGAAGCACAGTTCGTGCCAACAACCAAGTGACAACACCAATGGAGAATCTGCTTATATTGTTGCAAGGAATAGCAACATCCACGCTTCTCAAGCTGTTGTGTGAATTGGTTAGCGCAATGACGGGCAGGTTACAGTATTGGCTCTCTCTTATGACCCGTGCATCAGTAAATGGGTCTAGACTGATTAATAAGAGTGGTTCAGTGTATCCTTTGACAGTTGTATTAGTTAATGTGCCAGGGATATAGCGATCAATGAAGCATGTAGTTCCAACATATTCAGTAAACTTTAGCGCTGCACGACGTCCATTAGGGCAAGAAGATACAATACAGACATCTTTAGGATTTTCGATGGCTACGATGATTCTTGCGGCCAACATCAACTTTTCCCACAATAAACCCAAGTGCATGATGTGTACGCCGTCTTCACGACGAGAAAAGACATATTTCTTCATGTTCGCACTCACGTTTTTTGAACCCAAGTGGGTTTGGGCGACCAACATGAGCTTGAGATCGTCTCCTTGTAGTCCGAGAACTAAAAATGAGTAAAAAAAACAAAAAAAAAACAGCTTAGTTCGTGTTACTTGTGTGAAAACCGATATATCTTTATACTTGGTGTCGACATTTAAAGGTGAAAGAGAGAAAGAAACATCAATTCTGAATTTGGGACCATTCTCACGCAAATACTTAAATATATATATATGTACAAATGAATTGATATATTGCAATATCCCTGTTGTTCTACGTATTCACACATTGAAATGTAAAAAAAAAAACTGATATAGAACACACAAACACACACTTTGCCAAAACAAGAAACATTACACACATATAAAAAGAGAGAGAAGTTTGTAAAGAAAAACTGGATCGGACACAACTGTATTTCTTCATGATTTAATATAAAACAACTTAGAATCTAAGCTTAGTGAAGAACCACTTGTTCTTGCCGGTCTGATAACGTTCTTCGAAGAGCTTCTTGATGACCTTCTTGGATTCCTCACGCTGGGTGGGTTCCTTGAAAGTATCAGCAGAGATAGTACCCTTGATCTGTTCCAACTCCAAACCATAACTATACAAGTAGTGTAAGCAAACACTAGTCACAAAATATACTGCACAAAGTAAACTTTAAACTTACCGAGTGGGCATCATGTGGTTGTAATTGACGATCTTGATGAAGGGCTTAACCTTGGAGCGCTTGGCAGTCTTCTTCTTGCTCATGGACTTGGTGACCTTGAGAGGAGTACGTTCGACACCAGCAACAACGGCATAACCATAAGGTCTGTCTTTGGTACCTTCGTCGTGGTCTAAAATAGTAATAAGAGTGAGTTTTACAAAGGGTATTCACTACAAATCCTTGAATACATACTACGGACGACAACAGCCTTCTTGCCTGCATAACGGCCCTGGAGGATCACAACGACCTAATATTTAAAGTACAATTTAGTTTGAAATGTTGAGAGAAAATGTGAATGGGAAAATATAAATCATAGCAACAAAAAAAAAAAAAAATCCATGAACAGAATACAAAGTTATAGATTTTTTTTTTATGTATCTTATTCATCCATTGATTCATCCATCCATTCTCATCATGATCAAGTTCGTTTCTTACCTTTCCGGCTTTAATGAACTTAACCATGGCTGATTAAAGTGAAATAAGAGAAGGAAATTCCAGCTTTCCCGTTCATCGTCTCCATAACTCTCTCTCCCTCCGAGTGAGCCGCATACGCGGAGATGGAATTATTTTTCCAACACAAAATCAACGAAATCGCCCATTAAAAAAATAAAAAAAAAAGTAGAAGTGCTTTTTATATTTATTTCATCTACGACTATTGTTATCACTTCGCTCAGAAGAGTGTTGTATATGTGTATTGGCCCAATCGGGACCAGAGGAAAAGATATTATTGAATGGAGGTCGACCGTCTGGTCTAACTCGACCTAGCGAATACAATGTGGAGGGCTGGCTATTGTCTGGCACTGTTGTACTAGGTACCGGCGATAAATAGACTGGTATCCATACAGTGTTTTGCTGAGAACTAGAAGAAGGAAAAAGATCTTCATTGAACGTAAAACCTCTAATCTGTGTTACAATAGCTTGTTCATATTTTGGTGGCGAAGGTCCTTGGTTATGGTAACCAGGCAGAGGTTCATTCTCTGCTTCACCTACATTATCACTGGATTGGTTTGTTTCTGAACGCATAAGCATCACTTGGGGAGAATAGAGAACCGAATGAAATGATGGGGGAGGTGTGTTTGGAAGGGAAATCTCTTTTTTCTTGAAACAACAGCAAAAAAGCGTAGAATATCCTGACTTCCATACAAGCCTTGCTAGCCATGCTACTAAGCACAGAGATATAACTACACATGCCGTGGTTAATGCTATTGATGCAGGTGAACCGCCTCTTAAATTAATTCCGTTATGATGGTGTTTATGACTACCCTCTTCTCCATTTGTTGCGTGTGGTGCATGGGTAACACTTGTTGGAGATGGTATTCCGGTGAGAGGTGTAGGTACAGGAGGAGCGGATCCATCGGGAGTACTCAGTGAACAGTTGTCGTTACATACGAGACTCTCCCATGTATGAGTCGTTGTATTTGATTGTTTAAATTGATAACACTGTGAACTTGATACGCAATTATCTGTATAGAGACAATAAATAAGCAAACAAAAAAAAGTGATAGCAGAGGTTGTAGTAGATGTATAAAACATTTACCTCCATCGTCATCTTGTCCTTTAGAGATACAATAGTTATAAAAATTATATCCATCAGTGCCATTTGCTGCAGCACACGATAAATCATTTGTTGTAGTGTACGGTGTGCTGAGTACACAGGCACTATTTATACACAATGCACAATATTTACAAATGCCATTTAAACAGCTCTGTCCGTTAATAAACGAACATGTAGCATTCCCACTATCTACAGCACCACTATCTACAGCTCCACTATCTACAGCACCGCTATCATCTTGAGCGGAGCAAAGTGGTATGATAATTATTAAGTAAAAAATAGCATGAATTAATAAAGTAAAAGATGAGGTCATAAGAAACAATAAGAAAAGCAAGAAATGAAATAATAAAAACAAGAACAAAAAAGGGTCATTCAAAAACTATGTATCCTATACCTTTTCGTGCTACAAAACTGTAAGGCAAACAAACATCGTCAACTCGTGATGTCTTGGCCGCCTGCTCTATTTTTACTTTGGGTGACACGATGCACGGCAGCAATTCCTCCTCTTTTACTTGCTGCTATGACCTTTTAGTATTAAATAAACCAAATTAAGCTAAATACACAAACATGTTGATCTGTTGAACTGTTGTACCTGTTGGTACTATTTTTAGAGAGGAGCAAATACCATTACCTGAACTCGAAAAGTATAGGATAATGCTTCCATTTATTCTTCAAAGGCATATTGTCTTTGGCATCTGTTTCAAGTAAGGATGTATATGTATTGTAACATATATTAGTATGAATAGTAATCGTATATGTATGATACTATATTGCCAATCATCTATACTTAATTCAATATAATACAAAAAGGACACTTTATAAACACATGCGTGTTGTTATTAAACGCTTATACATTTACTTTGGTGATATTGAAGGCTCGAGAATCAGATGATTTTATCATTGCTAACCACATGAAATCTGATAAGTACGCGTTGATGTTTATTGATCAAAAGTAATCATCCTATTTCATTTCCATAGCTTAACCTTTGTCACAACAAATATATACGTTTTGGTTATTTATGTGTTTTCTAGAACGTCAATTACACCTTCATGCAGTTATATACGGTGGCTCGCTTCATTTGAAACTCAGAGGGGTGAAGACGCCCGTTGGATTTTCTCATGTAAACTCACCAGAAATAGATTTATATGCTATACTTTGTGTCGGATCAAGTTCTTTAATGGAAATGAAATCAGATCGTGTGTTTGTATGTTTGTTTTAGAAATACACTAATGACATTACCCTTGTTATAGAGAAACCAGATAATAAAAGTAATAACAAAGTTATGGTGAAAATATCACCGCTTAGTATATACATGCCCTTTCAAGTCATGTAATAACGCCTATATCCAAGTAGATGGTCATAATGAAAACGGCGCCAGAAGCGTTTTTTTGTATAGCTTGAAACTGCATTGTATGACAAGTTAAACAAGGTTTCAGGGCCAATCACAATCTCTATTTTAACAAGTCACTCTAAACTCCAAAAGCGAAATCACTTGAACTTTGTGAGGCATTTTCAGGTTTGCTCAAGTTACAAGATGCACGACGCTTTCCAAGTAACAACAGTAGTAGATAAATTAAGTCGGATAGAATCTATCTTTGCGCATGGTAACTCTCCATCCTTCGACATTATCATTTCTATTGCCATCTCTTACACTATTATTTTATAGGCGATCGACTTTTGATTGGAACAGGAATTGGACAGTTACTTGTATATGATACAAAGGAGCCTTTAGGTAGACAATGGCAAATGCAATGGCATCGACTATAAACTCATTTTCATTGCCTCTCTTCACTTTTTCATGTAGTTGCTGATGACAATGAAGTGCCAGAGGTCACACTCGTTCAGACTATCAAAAACTTTTCTAAAAGACCTATTGAACAGCTAGACATTATTAAGGAAATTGATGTTTTAGTATCTTTATCAGGTAAGCAGTGTCCTTATTCTAATGATAAACAATGTCTCACAACTATTATTATTATACTCAAAAAGATGGTCTTGTGAGTCTTCACGACCTTCGTTCCTTTGAACTTCGTATGGCACTCGGAAAGACAAAAGGCGCCAACCTGTTTGCGATACAAACAATGGTAGAAATGAGTCCTGGGGAACAAATTCCTGTATTGACTACGCGCTTAGCCGTTGCGGTGAGAAAGAAGCTTTTAGTTTTTGTATGGAAAGACACCGAGTTTTACGAGACAAAGGCAAGTGTGGAACAAGGATCGGAAAAAGGAGTAGTTTGATCTTTACCCTGTTTTGTTTTAGGAACTCAATATACCCGATAGAATAAAGGCCATGTCATGGGTTGGAAATACAAAGATTTGTTTGGGTTTCTCTACGGAATATGCATTGATGGATGTCGAAGAAGGACAACTTACAGAATTGTTTGCACCTACTGGTCCAGCAGAAGTTGGACCTATGAGTACACTCAACAGTTTATATAATATGTCCATTGGCGCAAGAGGCGGAAAGCCAATGATCACAAAAATTCCAAATAATGAAATGCTGTTGGCAAGAGACCGTAAGTAAATGAAGGCTGCCATAATATAAAATCGCTAACCTTAACCTTGTTTGTATGTATGTAGACTTAAGTATCTTTTTGGGTTTGGATGGCACACCTACTCGAAAGTTTGGTATTGAATGGTCAGGCACTCCAGAGCAGATCGGCTATTCTTATCCTTACGTAATCGCCATATTACCAAAACATGTAGAAGTGAGAAACATCCAAACCTTGACCTTGGTGCAGCAGATTGAGTTATCAAACACTCGATTTTTAAATCAAGGAAAACTTGTCTATGTCGCAAGTTCGTCTCAAATATATCGTTTAACACCATTCAGCTTTTCTTCTCAGATTGACCAGCTAGTGGAGAAACAAGAGTATAAAGAAGCAGTGAGCTTATTGGATCAAATCGATGCTGTTCTAGTTGAAAACAAGGAAAAGAAGCTATCCATCATCCGTACAGCATACGCTCACGATCTCTTCCGATGTGGAGAATATGATACAGCCCTTGGCTTATTCCAGGAACTGGATACGCCTCCTGCTGAAGTCATCAGCTTGTATCCAGAGATGATATCTGGTAGCCTTGCTAAAACATCACCAGAAGCTGAATCTGAGGAGTTAATGACGTCTCCAGTATTGAAAAAGCGAACGGCAATCGATGAAGAAATGCTAAAGGAAGAGAGACCACCAAGTAGATCCTCTAATAAAAGCAGAGCCACTACCCTCACAAGCCATAGTGCACCCAAGGATGTCACTGTGCCACTCACTGGTCTTAATCTTCGTGATGCTGTAGGCTTTCTTATTCGTTATCTTACTGATAAGCGCCAGAAACTTGCACGACGTTTGAATGGGTCACAGAAAACCCCTTCATCTGATAAATCAAGCGAGGAAGAAGATGATATTCTTTATGAGGCAACATTGGTAGACACTGCATTATTAAAGTCATACATGATGACAAACGATGCTCTCGTTGGACCATTACTCCGAGTGCAGAATCACTGCGATGTCGAAGAATGTGAGATTATCTTGATGGATAAGAAGGTAAGTTTATACTATAACGAATAAGGGGAACAAAATGGTGAAATGGCTGAGTTTCTTTTCTTGTAGAAATACAAAGAACTGGTTGATTTGTATCACTGTAAAGGATTACATGCAAAAGCTCTAGATCTTTTAGAAAAGTAAAATTCAAATAATAACTGTTTACATATGAATATGTAGTTATCTTATTTTTTTCTAAAAAAAAAAAAAAAAATAGGTTAGGAAAACAAGCTGATGAACCTTTACGTGGAGTTTTACCGACTATTCGTTATTTACAACGGTTGGGCTTAGATCATTTTGAACTTGTCCTAAAATACTCGCGATGGGTTTTAGAAAAAGATCCAAAGCATGGCATGGATGTAAATAATGATAAATCGAGATGATGAAATTGTCTCCTTTTTTTTTGTTAGTACGATTGATTAACTTGATTATTGGATATTTAGATATTTATCGATGATATCGCCGAAGTCGAAACATTCCCCCGTGAAGAGATATTGCAACATTTAGAGTCAATATCTAGTGATCTAGCTATCCAATATTTGAGCTACATTATTGAAGAACTCCACGATGATTCTCCAGAGTTTCATAACAGGCTTGTCATTGCCTATCTTGATAAAATCACTTCTGATAAGAATGAAGGTAACGTTTGTTGAGTTTGGCGATATGCAAGGTCTTTGTAAACATAACTATAATCGATTTAAATTTAGAAGATAAAGAACAGCGAACTGCTCTGCGTTCCAGACTCTTGACTTTCTTGACCGATTCTTCTCATTACAAAGCTGAAAGGATATTGTCCCGATTGCCTATGGATGGTAAGATAACAGGAATAACATCATACACCGAGAAATGTAGATCTAATATGAAAACAAAAAAAAAAAGATCTCTTTGAGGAACGTGCTATACTCCTAAGTCGTATTGGACAACACGATCAAGCATTGGACATTTACGTATACAAACTTAAAAATTATGTGATGGCAGAAGAGTAATGTTTTTATTTTTTTTAAAGTTTATGTTAGAATTATTTTTAACCATGCATGTTTAGGTATTGTACTAAGGTATATCAAGTAGATCCGGAGAAAGGCGAGAAAATGTACTTGACACTATTACGGGTTTACCTCCAACCAAGCAACAATCAGAAGCCCCTTATTGAACCTGCTTTAGATTTATTGGCTCATCATGGATCCCATATTGATGCAAGTGAAGTCTTATCTATATTACCCACATCCACTCGACTTCAGGGATTATTTCCTTTCTTTGAAAAATATATCAGAGAAACAAACAAGAATCGAAACATGGATTTGATTGTCAAAAATCTTCTCAAAGCTGAGCAAATTCAGGTAAGATAACCAAAATGATAAACCCCTTGTTCTCGTGCCTTATATTCACATGATAATTGTTTTCAGGTTGAGGAGCAGTTAATGTATTACAGGTCTCGAGCTGTCAAAATCACAGAAGATCGCATGTGCCCACAGTGCAACAAACGGATCGGAAATAGGTAAGTTGTCGAAAGTAGTAAACCCGAAAAATTTGTTTTGTTTACCATTGTATTTTAGCGTGTTTGCCGTCTTTCCAAACGGCGTGGTGGTACATTACTCTTGTAAAGAAAAAATCGAACAGACACAGTGGAAAATTTTGTAATCAAAAATTATTCATACCCCCCTTCCTCTTTTCAATTGGACACTTGAACTTTACAATCCCTTTATGCTTTTATAGCTTTATCATTATCCTTAAATAAAAATCATTCTATATAAATCTACAAGTATATCATTTCATAACGCCTCTTTATCTCCTCGGAATGACCCGTACAAAGGAAAGTAGAGGAGATAAGAATAATTCTTAAAATGGGTAAATAGTATTAATATGTGATGAATGGTAAGTTGTAATATTTGTTTCTTTGGCAATTAAAGTGATCGATAAGGATTCTGTATCACTGTCGAAATTGGAACGCAACGATTTGCTCTTAATGTGGTAGAAACATGATATCTGAACTGATATCTATCATGATGTAAGCCATATATAAACTCTACACATTCCATAATTTTTCTATCTTCTTCTCTATCTCAAAACACTTTTTTTTTTTACCTACATAAAGTATATTTTCAAATATGTCCCCCAACGTGAATATTATCTACTATACCTACAAGACAACCATCATCATTCAAGTCAGCTATAAGTCTAGTTTTGCGCAAGGAAAGTCATGCGCTGTTTGTGGATCGCCTCTTCATATGACGAGTAAGTTTTCATTTATTTATATTATTTCACTCTTTCAAAAAAAAAAAAACATACTAACGAGTGGAAACAATAGAGCACTGTCCTGTTCATCCATAATGAAGCACATGATATCTTTCTTTTCCCAACCTTCATTTGTCAAAGCATCACATATACTATCAAGATACTCTTTAAAAATCATTATGTATCTTGAAACTTCATCACTTCATTTAAAATACTTGCATTGCACCACTTTTTTTTTCACTGTAAACAATAAATTCTAAATTTTTATTTCTTTAAAAACACATTCGCTTATTGGTACAATATTAGCTTATTTAGATAAATCTTGCAATATGTTTATCATCGTTTCACTAGAATCAACACGCCAGTTGGCTAATGTGGCTGTACTAGGCGTGCCAACATAAACTTTGAATTGGAGAGCCTCGTTTCCTATGAGATCGGTTCTTTCTAGTACGCGGAACATGTCTTCATCGGTCTTATCGTCGCCGCAACAAAGAATAAATTCGGCGTTTGGTGCTTCTCTTTGTGAAAGGGCACGCTTAACAATTTCACCTTTGTTGATGAGTGTGGGTCGCACCTCAAGATTCTTTTTTCCAACAAGTACTTCGACTGGTAATTTGCCAACAATATTAGAGTCAAGATGATTTTGACATTCCTTTGCTTGAAATGCACTAAATACATAAGGAGCGTTAATATTTTATGTAATATGAGACATTTATGATATCAAACTCTACCCAAATTTAGGATCTGCCAATCGATAATGCCAAGTTAAAGTGCACTTCTTTTCTTCAATGAAGCTTCCGGGTGTACGCTCAGTATAGTATTCAAATATCTTTCTAACATCATCCTTCCACGACATATCCACCTTGTCCAACATACTAATCCAGTCCTTCTTGTTTGGTTCTCGTATGAAGCAACCATGTTCGGCTGATAAACCCAAATTTGGAATGTTGCCCACCCAATTTTCGAGTGCATTCTAGAATTTAATTTAACATTCAGTTTCCCTTTTTTTAATTTTTTTTTTTTCATGCAATACCTGTTCACGACCAGATACTACCCACACTGTATTTTCTGGATTTGTGCATAATGCTGTTAATGCATTAGTCATTTCCTTCGATGGGACTGCGTCTTCAGGATTTTTACAGATAGGGACCAAAGTTCCCTAAATAAGAATAAAGATTACATGAGAAAGAGATCAGCAAATGTTTCATACAACTAAGACCTACATCGTAATCAAAAAATAAGACACGATTTTTCGTGTTATTATATTCAAGTTTAAGTCTTGAAACATCAAGCGGAGTGGTAGATCCCCATTTGGTTTTGGGTAGGGTTAATAATCCCTTGACTAAGGACTTTGACCAATATCCAGCAGTGTGAGATGTCACAAAGTCATGAAGTTGCTAATTGAATGTTGATTAAGCCACTTTTTTTTTCTTTCATAGATAAACCCTAGATTGTCCACTTACATTATATTTCAAAAGTTTTTCTTCACTAGACATAGAAAGGCAATCTGCTATTGCCTTGGCAACTTCGGAAAAATTCCAAGGGTTTACTATTACAGCTGCACTCATACTATTAGCAGTACCAGTAAACTCAGATAAGATAAGAGGACTATGGTGTTTTTCTTGAGCAACCACGTATTCGTAACTTGCAGTATTCATACCATCAATGGTAGGTGTGATGAGACAGAGATCTGCTACTTCCAAGAGTGCATAGTACTCATCTCGGTCGATTTGCTGAGTGTACAGATTGGCTGGAGTAAATTCTAGAGAGCCATACTTGTTGTTGATCCGACCAACAATTTCTGCCGCTTTACTTTCAAGAGAAGAGGAGTCCAGAACACCAGGTGAACTGACTTGAATGAGAACGACTTTACCGCGCCATTCAGGATAATCATCCAAGAATTTTTCATACGCCTCGAGTTTCTGCAGAATACCTTTTACAGGGTCAAGCTTATCGCGTCCAACAATAATTTTTTTATTTGCATAACGTTCGCGCATGGCTTTAGCTTTGACATCCACTCCTTTACGGTGACAATGGTCACGTGTCCTCTCGACATCAATACCTATTGGATAAATTCCAAGCTGGATAAGTGAGCCATTTCCTACAATTCCGGAAGGTGTGTACTCATATCCGAGAATACGTGTACAATTTGATGCAAAGTGACGAGCATAATTGTATGTCTACCATATCTGGTTTAGTTTTCTTTTCAAATCTTTCAGTGCATTGTTATACATGTCCTACCTGAAATCCTACTAAGTTTGCACCCAAGAGGCCTGTAAGAAGTTCTTTACGATCTGCAAATAAAACAAAAATAAACATCACATGTATTTTTCTTTATGCATTTGTAATTTTTTTTTTGCTTACGAGGAAGACAGCGGAAAATCTCTGAACTTGGAAATGGTGTATGGATAAAAATGCCCACAGGTGCGTCAGGTAGAAAATCTCGCACCATTTGTGGGACAAGAAGCAAATGGTAATCGTGAATCCAAACTTGGAAACAACATGTCAACCTCATGTCAACCTCATGTCATACATAAATCACTTACTAATATCGCCAGGTTGGTAATTTTTTACGACTTCTTTTGCAAATATTTCGTTTACTTTTAGATACTCGTCCCAATACTTGACTTCATCAACATCATCAGTCCACATCATATAATGCAGCAAGGGCCATAAAACTGCAAGGGGTTATAATGGATTAAATCAGTATGTTTTCATTTTTCAAAATAACCGGATTTTCCATTTTGGGAAGATTCCGGTTC
>VCJE01002216.1:0-19358 GCA_024140265.1 Backusella liffmaniae | reverse complement strand
AACCCAAAAAAAAAAAAAAAAAAAAAAAAGACATTAATATATATAAAGCTAATAAATGCAATAGGTACTTTTCCCAATGCTAATAAGCGAGTAGAGACTTCGATAATCATTGCAAAGTTGATGATGACTTCAAAGATAAGAAATAAAGTGCTTGGGCTGTACTGAGGAAAATAGGTAGATGATCTGGTTAAAACTTATTGGTAACAAAATGACTAATAATAGTGTACTATTTTACCATGTTTCCTTTAAAGACTATGCATATTTGTTATTATTTTGATAAAGCAATGAATCAAGTATTTCTTATTTTTACCATCATAATTGTAATAAAGCTTAGCGTCGCTAGCAAAAAATAGAGTCCAATATAAAAGCGAGAGTAAATGAACCTATTTGCCATTCCTTGTATAATCTCAAAAGTTGTTAATCTATGTTGCGTTTGCCATGTTGCGTTTCTTTTGTAATTGATCTCAAGTGTTAACTCTTCCAGTCGTTTAGTTGCTTTGTTTTAGTTAGCTCACTTACTTTTGTGCGCGATAGAATGTATGATATTTATCAGCAATCACTACCATTTTCCTCTCCTGGATACAAAATATTAATGAAAAGAAAGAAGGAGAGAGAAATGCCTTTCAATATATAAATAAAGATAATAAATATGCATTTAGTGTTTCTATTTATGGAAATGCTATACTTCTTGCTATTCTTTTTATTCAAAGTAAACTCCTTTAAAAATGATTTCTTCCGGATAAAAGGTAGTAAATTTGGAGATTCCTTAAAATTCACCTATTCCCGTTTCCATAATACTTGGTACAGCTTCTACAACAAACAAAAGAATGGTTTAAAAATAGAGTCACATGGACTCTAATTTCAGGGCGAGGCACAAGAAAATATAATTGCATACCTTTGAGTGCAAGTTCTGTATTCGGTAAAACAAATATCCGTACTCAATAGTACTCAATAGTACTCATACCTTGATGAATCCACTAGCCGAGGATTTTGATAAACTGATATATGTCTATATTTGGTATTCAAGGTTTTGGTAGGTGAGGGTACACTGAAACATTATTTTGTAATAATAAAGAAAGTATTTAATCAAGGTCATCATGCAATTATCCATACTTTTAACGTTCATAATTCAAGAACGACACATAGTTCCAAGCCAAAAGCATCAACCAAATCTATCAACGAATCGAATGAGACAATTGGCCTGGAACCATGTGTCGTTTTTGTGTTGTTCTTGAGTTATGAGCTCTCTAGAAATAAAATACGCCAATAATGAAACCCAAGTACTCGGCGAACAATATTGTTCTGGGGATCGCTCTCATAAAGTTGATTTACCTTGAGATACATCATATTATTCTAAAACATTATATAATTTCCAAAAATAGACTAAGAGATTATGTTCCATGTTGGTCAAAGTCACCAGATGACATGGACATAGTGCTCTCTTGAAGAAAAACTCATGTAGAGCTAAATCATCATTCTTTTCTCAAGCATATAGATGGTATGCGCCCAGAATCTCAATTAGTATCCTTTGCTAATCCTTATTTATTCTACGATGCAAGAGATTATGATGACGCTGATAACGATATATTTAAATGATTCAAAGTGGCCTTGAGAATCTGTGTTGTTATCCAACTGAGCCATGATATTAGAAGATTCGGCCAATGCTGTTTTAGTAAGGAGAGTGATGAAGAAATCTAATAAATAGAAAAAGGTGAAAGTGAAAGAGAGAGTGAAAAAAAAAAAGTTATTGGGGGTGCCCGTATTTATAGAATGTATAATAGTTTGTAAACACACCTATCATTAGTGTACTCCAACATTCAAAAAGTAAAGCCATTTATTAAAACAATAAAATTACATTGTTTATTTCCTTTATTGTTTCATTTTAAAATAATAAACAACGTTTGATATATTAATTGAAATATATTGGATTTGCAAAAACTTGAAAAGAAGAACGGTTACGGTGTATAATAAAAATCAGGATGGTCACACCCAATATCATCATAGCTTAAAGCTCGTAATTCTTCAGACTTTTTCGTCTTGGCATTTTGAACTTTGATTCTGTTTAGACGGCGCATCCAAAATATGTTGAATAAGACAATTAAAATTCCTGCTGCCAAGACGCCAATATTTGCAGAAGTTCCCTTTAAATAGTAAGGAGGGTCAGTGAAAGTGGCATTAGCTGCAATGGCCATAGTTTGAGATACCATGTTGATGACAGCAATGGCTGTGGCTCTTTGTGTGTATCCAATCACACTATTATTCATCCATGCCAAAGTTAGAGGGATACAAGGATAAAAACCAAAAGCAGCAATACAAATTCCAGCATATCGAACGTTAGGCGCGTGAACCGCAACAATAATGATATATCCTACAAGTATAATAGACATGAGTCCTAATATAAAATAACCACGTATTTTTAAGCGATCCGAGAGTATTCCAAAAACGAGAGTAGATACAAAGCCAATGCTATACACAGGAACGGACATCAGTTGAGCTTCTACGCTAGTATATCCCATGCCTTTAATCATGCTAGGCATAAAGCTTGAAAGAGACCCCATAGTGAAATTAAGACAAGCATATGTTCCCATAAGACCCCAGATCACGGGCTTTTTAAAAACTGGCAAAATTTTCTGGACATTAATCTTGGCATCCAGGGTGTTGTAAGCCTCAATTGAACGTTGAATAGCAATATCCTTTTCTTCAGGAGAAAGACCAAATTTGACTCGCTCAGGTACTGGTGGAAGAAGGGCATAAGCAATGAGACCAGCGCCAATAGAAAAACAACCCTCAATCAGAAACAACCACTGCCATGGTCTGAATGGAGGCTTATCGGAATAACCAATGGTGACACCATACGCAATCAACCCATTAAATGCACCAGCTAAGGATGAGACGGAAAAAACGATGGCACCACGAGAACCTAACTCATGGCCCCGGTACCATATCGACATGTAAAATGGAGCCGCTTGGGTAAGACCTTCGGTAGCACCAATTAGTACTCTCAAAACAATAGCAGATTGGACGTTTTTGACAGTCAACAGCAAGACAGTGAGTGTACCCCAACAGCAAACAGCAAAGCCAAGAATAACAGGCGGGGTGAATTTACGTAAAAAGATGGTACCAAGTGGCTGGCAAACGATGTATCCAATATAAAACATGGAGGTGACCTGTGGCCACCGAGAATCAGGAATACCCAAATCTTCTTGCATGCCAGCGACCTGTGCATTACCAATGTCACTTCGATCCATAGAAGCAACAAAATAGATTAGACAAAGGAGAGGCAATATCCAAAAGTCAAGTTTTCTTAGCAATCTTTTCTCGGCAACAGGATCGTGGGCTCTTGGTTGATCCTTCCTTTCTTGATCAACATGGCTCTCATGTTCAATATCGAATGATTTGCTTGAGCGAAAGGATTCGGTTTTATCTTGATCAATGGTTTGAGACATTATTGTCAAGATGTAGAAATATATTAAAAAACTTTAGATTTATTTATTTATTTTATTCAAGTGAAAGCTTTATGAATCATGAATTAATTTATTTTTATGCCACTTGAGAAATTGAATACCGAGTTTCGCAACCGTTTTGCGTTTTCGGAATACTTTTTAATTTCACACACATATAGATCCACTGTGTAATCCGATTTAGGCACCAAACGCCGATTTCGCTCATCAGCGTGTGTAAAAAAAAAAGGATATATAGAAAAAGAAAATCGAAATAGAAAATATCTCTTTTTTTGTTATTTATTCTTTATCAAAGCTATTTAAAATTATGACGAACCAAGAACATTTAAAAATTGTCACGCCAATTGGCATGCTTGGATATGGTTTTAGTGAGCATCTGTTATTCAAAGGAATTGCCATGGGCGCCAAGGCCATCATATTAGATAGTGGATCTACCGATTCCGGACCTCAAAAATTAGCCCTTGGAACCACAACGTGTCCTATCGATGCCTACAAGAAAGATCTGAAGCCCATCCTTGATGCATGCTGGCATCACAAAGTCAAGGTCCTGGTGAGCTCGGCTGGTGGTGATGGATCCAACCAACATGTGGATGACCTTTGCAAAATTGTCCAAGACTATTGCATTGAAAAATCG
Organism: Backusella liffmaniae; assembly: GCA_024140265.1. Lineage (NCBI taxonomy): Eukaryota > Fungi > Mucoromycota > Mucoromycetes > Mucorales > Backusellaceae > Backusella > Backusella liffmaniae. Next base: position 15,263 of record VCJE01002216.1, on the reverse strand, counting down.
TACCAGTTAAAATTGATTCGGATTTATGCTGAGATTGATCCCAAGATTGTGCATGCTGCTTTGGATGCTGACAAAATCTCAAGCTGTAGTTCATCCCCTCCTTTGATCAAAGACGAAATTGATAAATCGCCCAGGATTGTTGCTCAGATGGGAATGGAGCCTTTTATACAGGCCATGGAAAGAGAACCTGATTTTGATGTCATCATTGCCGGTCGCGCCTATGATCCCTCTCCTTATGCTGCATTCTGCTACGTAAATGGATTCAAGAATATTGGAAACATTTACCATATGGGTAAAGTGATGGAATGTGGCGCCTTGTGTTGTACTCCCAAATCGAAAGAGGCTTTGGCTACTGTTTGGCAAGATAGCTTTGAGATTACTCCTCTTAACGATGACGCCAAGTGCACTGTCGATTCTTTATCTGCCCATACTCTGTATGAGAAGGCTTGCCCCGATTTTCTCCAAGGACCTGGTGGTACACTTGACCTAACTCAAACCAGATACGAGGTCTCCCCTACAGATGCAGCAAGTTGTCAAGCTACTGGTGCCAAGTTTACCCCATCCAACCCTTATACAATCAAACTCGAAGGTGCCAAAACAGCTGGTTATAGAAGCGTTTTTCTTGGTGGCGTCCGCGATCCCATTCTCATTTCTCAAATTGACCAGTTTCTTGAAAAAATCAAACAGTACATCAGTGCAACCTTTCAAAACATTGAATATGACTTGAATTTCCATGTCTATGGTAAGGATGGTATCATGGGTCCTCTTGAGCGCGATACTACTATTGGAAAAGAAATCTGCATCATGGGTGAAGTCCGTGCTCAAACACAACAGATGGCAACCAATATTGCTTCTGCTGCTCGTATCGGTGTTGTCCATGGTCCTTATCCTGGTCAAAAGGCTACGTCTGGCAATTTTGCAATGCCATTTTCACCTTTGGAGGTTGCTCTCGGTCCCGTCTGCGAATTCAACATTTACCACTGTATGGAAGTAGATGATCCTGTCATCCATTTTCCTTGGTTCTCAACTGTAGTTGGTTCCGAAACCGCCTTGATCGAACGCGATGTGACCTATGGTTTTAACCCTGGTAAGCCGGTAAAGGATGCTCAAACCAAGGCACTTTCCATGGCCGCAACATCCATCAAGAATGATACCGCCAATTGGCAATCAAACTTGGGACTAAAAGAGGGTGTGACTTATCTCTACCAGCTAGCCAAAGTGATTCGCTCCAAGAATGCAGGACCATTTGAATTGACCTTTGATGTGATTTTTAATGACATGGATGCCCTCAATAAGGCAAGAAACAGTGGTGCTTTGACAGCAGACAATTTGGCTCCTCTTTATAATGTTTCCGTTGAAAAAGTGGTTAGCTGTATGTTTTTTGAGCAGGCAAAGGCATTCAAGTTTACTATTCCTCGCTGGGCTCCTAATGGTGGTTTTGGTGAAACTGATGTTCACGCTAGTCAACAGCACGTACCCTTGATGTTTATTGAAATATAAATGCATTTGTTCTACTTTTGTTTGAATATTAATAATGGGTTTACAAAGTGTTGTTGTTATAAAATAGTCTCATTGCACTCGAATTAACATTTTAATCAATATAAAGAATAGTTGTTGATACAATCATATTTAAACTCATCACACCATACTTCTCTAAATGCAAAATAAAGCCCCCCCTTTTTTTTTAGCATTAATAGTATATTCAATTGGTAAAATTCACATGTTTGTATATATTTAAGTTAAGCCATTTGCGCTTTTATTTAGTCGTTTATCATTGATACAAAAAAAAAGGAATACGGAATATATGATGCTAAAAAAGATAAAGGTGGAAAATTAATGTGGGTTATATCATTTACAATTCGTGTGCCTTGCGGAAGTTTTCACCAGCATAGATAGCCTGATCACCCAACTGTTCCTCAATACGCAAGAGTTGGTTCAACTTGGCAAGACGTTCGGAACGGCAAGGAGCGCCAGTCTTAATTTGACCAGTGCGGAGACCGACAACGAGGTCAGCAATGGTGGTGTCTTCGGTTTCACCAGAGCGGTGAGAGACCATGACACCCCAGCCAGCATCCTGGGAGTCAAGGGCGGCCTGGATGGATTCGGTGATGGTACCAATCTGGTTGACCTTGAGCAAAAGGGCGTTACAGGCCTTCTTTTCAATGGCGGTGGCAATACGCTTGGGGTTGGTGACAGTCAAGTCATCACCTACCAATTGGTAGCTGGAGTTCTCCAAGAGGTGAGACCAGTTTTCCCAATCATCTTGATCGAAAGCATCTTCAATAGAAACAACTAGATATTGAAGTGTAGATATAGATTAATAACCATACGTTATGATTGTTCTTTAACCTTCCCACATACACACACTCTCTCTCTATTCACTCCTTTTTCCATTTTTCTAAAAGCTAAACTTGTTGGTACTTACCAGGGTACTTCTCAGAGAAGGACTTATAAAGCTCAGCGAGCTCTTGACCAGTGATACGCTTCTCAGGATCAGCGTTGGGGTTCTTGAAATCCAAGTCGTATTTACCATCGACATAGAACTCACTAGCAGCACAGTCCATGGCAATCTTAACCTTACCGGTGTAACCAGCCTTTTCGATGGCAGTGACGAGCAACTCGAGACCCTCAGCGTTATCCTGGATGTTGGGAGCAAATCCACCTTCATCACCAACGTTGGTAGCATCCTGACCATACTTGGCCTTGATGACACTCTTCAAGGTGTGGTAGACCTCGGAACCAATCTTCATGGCCTCAGTGAAAGAAGAAGCACCAGTAGGCATAATCATGAATTCCTGCATAGCAAGCTTGTTACCAGCATGAGAACCACCGTTGATGACGTTGAAGGAGGGAACGGGCAAGACAAAAGGCTTCTTGGAACCGGCTAAATCGGCAAAGTGGACAAAGAGAGGAACGTTCTTTTCACAAGCACCAGCCTTGGCAACGGCAATGGAGACACCAAGGATGGCATTGGCACCAAGCTTGCTCTTGTTGGGGGTACCATCAAGTTCCAACATAAAGTTGTCAATGGCCTTTTGGTCAACAACGTTGAGGCCAGAGTCGACGAGAGCGGGACCAATGATCTTGATAACATTCTCAACAGCCTTGAGGACACCTATTCATACAACGATGTTGCCAAAAAAAAAAGGATGGATTGTCATTAAATGAGGCTATTTTTAAATATATATATATATCAATATATCTTACCCTTTCCGAGGTATTCAGTCTTGACCTGGTCGCGGAGTTCAAGAGCTTCGTGAATACCGGTAGAGGCACCAGAAGGTACATCAGCGCGGAAAACACCCTTGGCAGTGGTGACTTCTACTTCGACAGTGGGGTTACCACGAGAATCAAAGATTTGACGTGCATGAACGCTCTTGACAGACATTTTCTTTTTAAAAAAAGTATTGAAAATAAAGAAAAAAAGAAGAAGGGGGAAACCTGGAAGCGATTTAATTCATGGTTACTTTATATTAAGTGTAAGAACTCCGGGTTGATCCTAAGTCTCTCTTCTCACATGTCACAAGTAGAGTGTATGACGTGTTTATCCGAGTAATAAATGCCTTCTCCCCCACAATTTTGGGCTAACCTTTCCTTTTGTATTACAAAAAAAATACATACTCCTACCATTAAAATAAGGTTTCATTATTATTTGTTTACGTGTTTTTTTGTATATATATATATGTTGATTTGCTTGACAATGAAATAGTATTATTTCATGTACCTTTTTTAAAAGTATTTATAATAGATAATATGCTATTAGTTGAGGACAACTTAATTGATAAGAGAAAATACCCAGCTCCTTTCTTTTTATGTATAATGATTCAGCTAAAAAAGAATTTTCAAGGGGACTGAATGGATCGCTCCGAAAAGCGGGTGTTTTCGCACATTTGTCTCTTTTTTATTAGCGCATAGTGTAACATGTGACATTTTTTTTTAAACAAGAAAATGTGAAAATATACGAAAATGTATGTATGTGGGATTTATACACATAGATATTATGGAAATATAAATATCTGTACATATAGCCAACGTTGTTTTTGTATACGTGATTTTCCCTCAGTTACTTCATTATCATTGATATTCTTTTATTTACATGGATTTTGATAATTTAGCAGCTCTGTAAAGGAGACTGTCTACTATGGTTGCAACACTAAATAAACCACCCACAATAGCACAGACACTTGTAAGGAAGCTTCCAAATGAGATGCCAGTTTCTGAGTAAATAATACGCATTGGAGAATGATCAAGGATGAAAAACACACCGGGGAGACCACCAGTCTGTATCACGGACTGCTCTTGTCTACTAACAGAATATTGAAAAGTTCTTAATTGTTTACCGTTAAGGAAATCAAACTCAGTAGGAACAATCTTTAAAAAGTATTGATACATCATCGCAGCTATGTGTGCAAATAAGAATAATGAGTGAGTATAAATGATAATAAAAATTTGTCTTTGATGATGATAATTACTTTGTTCATTTCCCCATTCACTTTCCTCTAATGGGTTTGCAAGTTTGCTTTCTTTGGTACGTTTTTGTTTCTGGTTGTTGTATTCATGGGATCCGAATTGTAAATGGTGAATGGTATGCATGAAATTTTGCTGATGTTTGTTGCGTAAAAACTCGCTCATATCGTGAATATGGGCAGCTCCTTGACTAAAGGATTTTCCAGCAGAGAAATGAAAGTTACCACGCACTTTGTTCATTGTAATTGAACCATGCATACGACATCCTTCTTCTGCTTGTACCTCTGTTTTTTCTTTCCATCCTTCACGTAAGCACTAAAGCATAATAATATAAGGCTTATGTTGTTGTAGATTTTGTTTTATTTTCCTTTACCTGCTCATAATCATCGGGACTAGAATGCCAGCCCATTCCAGCATATGCACGCAACACTTCATCGCATGTATTACAGCATTGATTTTCCTTATCATCTGGGTTTGCACCATAACAAGGTCCACAATAATTTTCGGGTACAGGTGACATTGCCCCTCCTTCTTTAACAGCCTTATTACTTAATTCTACAAAAACATGTACAGAATATGAATATACAAAGCATCCCTTCTTGTTTTTTTTTTTGTTTTTTTTTACACATGAACCGAAATATACCTCGTAATACTTCCTTTGTGATGGGTTTGCCATTAGGATCCAGTCTTTCCTTATATACTTCATGGTCATAATCGCTCATATGCTCGCCACTCTCATCCATAATATCAAGACTGAGCACTAGTGTGTATGTGTGTGAATAATAATCTCGGGGTGAACTTGTAGTTCAAGTTTAGAAATATATATTTACTGTAACAGGGCAAGTTGGGGAACGAGACGTCGAAGTTGATGGGGAGTTTTTCCTGTAAGAATGGAGACTTTAGTACAATGCAAGGTGGATCATGTTGCAATTCATTTACCATTTGACCTCCATCGACCATGATCTCGGGGGACATGATTGGTGTCATGTATCGAACTGTTTCAAACATTAAAAGCGCAAAGATGGTGAATCCGCATACGAGTGTCACTTTATTGAAAAGAGTAAATAAGGAGTGAGGGGTGCAAAGTAGGTTCTCTTTGTAGTTTACCTGTTCCACCTGTAGCAGTTCTAACACGAAAGTCATCTATTGTCTTTGCATAAGCATCTAGCTTACGAAATGTTTTCATAAACGATTTCGACACCATGTTTATGTTTTCAAATAACCACTGGAAAAAATGGTATAAAGGCAAGGCACAAATCTTGTAAAATATTAATTTAGATATTTATTAGCCAATCACCGAAGTGAACATATGCAGGTTTATATCGAGAGAGAGAGAGAGGTGATACAAAATATCCATTCACGCAATGAACTAATTGCTTCAATAGAGACAGAGGGGAAGAAATAGAAGAGCGTAGCATTCAATATTCATGGGATTATTGAAAAACAGTTAATGCAGATACGGGCAATCTCTAAATTGAACATTTTAGCGGGATTGGACATTTCACAACACTCATCCAGGCCAATAAATATATCACTACACACACTTACCTATATGAATGCAAAAAGGATCCACAATTGATGCAGGCATAATTATCTTGGTTTTTCATTTTAAATAAGAGAGAAAATAAGTGTCTACAAAGTAAACCAGTAGAAGAGGACGTTTATATACATAGATAGGATGTAAAAATAGGTGGTCAATCAGGTTTATTACTCGTTTTTTGACAACAAAAGGAGGAACCAATCAAACTGAATGTTGCCACCTTGATCAAATTTACTTTATGGCTTAAATCCATGGAAATGAATTTGTATGTGTTTGAAAGAACCCACAAACAATGCAAATACATGTGGCAAAGACATGCCAACTGTGACTGTCTTTACAATTTTTTGCCATAGCAAAAAATGACACACAATTACTAACAACGCGATAGTATCAGCTTTTTTTTTGCAAATATATAAAAAAAAATAGATAATATTCATTTTATCTGTTTGTTTTTAGGAAGAAGAAAAGAAAAATGTTCAAAAAGTAAACAGTTGATATATTTTTGCTATCTATTTCTATACTTAACAAAAAGCTTAGGTTTAGCTTCTCAGAGAACATTGCAGGACAATCACAACTCAAGTCCTCTGTTCAGCGTGCCATTCGCACAAAGTTGCAGGAACAATATCCTAATCTCGAACCAGTTTTGGAAGAGTTGATCCCCAAGAAAACACCAATCATTCAAATCAAAGGGTAAGGAAACAAGATTGGACAGGTTTTTTTTTTTTTTTTGGCAAGTCATTTTTTTTTTAATTTACACTCTTTCAAGTCATGAACATCTTTCGTTTCTTTCAGTGAATGGAGAAATTCTCTTCTTTCAACATTTTGACGGACCTTATTTCCCTACACTTGCGTTATTACATCGATGTACGTAGATAAGAGTAAAATGATGAAAATGTGTACTCAAGCGTGTATATTGTTAGATCCCGATATTCTTCCCAAGTTACAAGTAGATCGAGGTGCTATTAAATTTGTTTTGTCCGGCGCCAACATCATGTGCCCTGGTTTGACTTCAAAGGGTGCTCGCATGGATATTGATTTGCCTTCTGGCTCTGTTGTTGCCATCATGGCTGAAGGCAAAGAAAACGCCCTTGCTGTTGGTTTGCTCAAGATGAGCACTGCTGATATGTAAGTTGTTGTTGTTGTTGTTTATTTGTTGATTTATTCACTGTCTTTCTGTTTCATAGCAAATCGGTCAACAAGGGAATTGGTTGTGATAATATTCATTACTTGACTGATCCCCTTTGGAAGGAGATCATTCATTTGTAAAAGAAAAGAAGGGATAAATGATATATAAATGAAATTATTAGTAAAAGGAATACAACGGGACTGATTTTATAAATCAATATCGATGCGTTTTATGCTTTTCTTATTGTGCTTTTGTATATATACTCGAGAGAGAGAGAGAGAGAGAGAGTTCAATCAGAAACACGAAAAACCACACCTAAAAATAAAAAGTGAGCACGTGAGAGCCAATTGAAATCGCTGTACCCTTCTTTGAGCATCATTTTGTTTTGACTGTTTTTTCCTTTTTAGGGTACTTTCACCCAAAGCCATAACCTGCTGTTCCAAGTACATCTTTTAAGCAAGATGTTCCAATAATCCAAATAAGTTAAAAATGAGATATGTGATCCTAGAGAGTGATATCATAGTATATTGGTTATTGGTTATTGGAAAAACCATCAATTCCCCCCCCCCATTGTGATATATTTACAACATAATTGATTCTTCTATTAGCGACATGTGTAAAGAAACAATGAAAATAATACATTTTAGTTGTTCTAAGCAGACGATATAAAACTCCCTTTGGAATTTCTATCAAAAAATAATAATCCCAATTTCTACCACGAGAGAATATTTAACCTATCAAAACGAAGGGAAAAAGTGCAGAATCGAATAGTGCTTATTTCATTTACTAAAGTTTATTGTTAATATAGTTGAGGCTTTTTTAATATTTGCTTTAGCACTATTGGAAATTATATGTTGCATTGCAGATGCCAACTTCATGGAAATATTGTCTCTTGCCATTACGTTGAAGCAATAATATTAAAGTTAAAATTTGAACGTACCAACTTGGCTGTTAACGTTTTGTCTGGTTACTGTACCAGGTTCCTAAGTCATTTTATTGTTTTTAGCTGATTTAGTGGTGTTGATCTCGAGTTTAAAATCATGCGTCATCGTGTATTCTTGTGTTTTTTTAACGGTGAAAAAAAAGTACGAAAAATATAAACGATATAGAAAATAATGAGATATCTGAGAAGAGCGCAAAAAAACGCTCCAAGATGATATCTGAGGACTATAAATATCTAATGTATATATACCATAATTGAAAATTACGCATTAGATTCATAATAAGCTTTATTTTAACTTATGTTGTGTATCACATAAAGTTTTTTTATTTTTAATAAGAAAAGTTGCATTTCAAATACGCCAAAAACCACTTTAAAAAAAATAACCGTGTTCAAATAACTTTTATATATTTCCATGCTTTAAAAAAGAGTACTACGTATAGTGCGCAGGAGATAAATACGAATGAGAAAAAAAGTAATAATGCACACGACATGATTCACAGTTTATCCTCAACTCAAAGACATTTCTTAAACGTTTCAAAGAGTGTTTTGTGAAACAAATGTTTATTCATAAGCTACCTTAGTATTAATATAATTACAAGAACCGAGGTCCTGACCCACTCCTCACATCATATTGCCTGAGTGTTTAATAAGAACCGTAAATATTTTGCCCTGAGATCTATATTATGCAATATTTTCTCCCCGTGTTTGTGTAATGTTTTCCCGTTATGCTCATCTTTAATATGTAATTTCTGATAAACACAAACATACTTTGCAAAAACAATACCTGCCTTTTAATTCTGGAGTAAATATCCCGTATGAACTGATTATGAAATCAAAGGACTATTTTCAGAATAATAAAAACGTAAACAGGTTTATAATATTGTGTTTATTTGCACTTTTACTATCGGCACTATTACAAAACTGCAAGCAGTAGATGAATCAATTAACGGCCAGAAACGATTTCTTTGTTGTGTGTCGTTTTCTAAGAAAAAGGAGCGAGATGGTGAGGTTCCGTCCCCCTACTTGAAGGTACCATATGCAACGTACTGAATCTTATTTTCTCTTATTATAATTAATATGCTTATTACAGATACAACAGCGATAAAAAAAAATCTTTGGAATAATCATGCTGTTTGTAATCTGTTACTATACGAATCCGGTCCAGCAAACATAGGGAAACCCATAAACAAAAACCTTAAAACCAAGGTTTTGTTTTGATTGTCTGTGCACCTCTAGGAGAATGTCTCTTTTATTTGTCTCCTAGTATCAATGATTTGTATTTGTATTAATCGAAACAACGACTTGGAACATTTAGAACATCATATGTTTAATATAAGGTATTATTATGAATACGTGTCATTTATTTTCATGTCATGTTAGTATCCAACTTAGCAAGATTTACTTTGGAGAGGAGACTGTTGATTTCATTCACAGAATAACTCGACTTTATTCTCCTTTAAGTTCCCACATGAGTTGTTTTATCTTTTTAGATGTGGATATCTTTATTTTCTTCATCCCTTTCCTCCCCCCTTCCCCCAAAAAAATAAAAGTATGAATCAGAACTTTTCTTACATTCTTTACTATAATGGAAATATCCCTTTGATCGATTTCATAAAATTATATACATCACATCGAAGAAGAAGAAAAAACACAGTACAAACCCTAAAATATGGAGATACTATCTAAAATGGCATTACTTCATCATGCTATGTTACCTTCAGGGATTCTGAGATCGATCATCTATTTACGAAATGGTAAAGCTGGATACAGACTTGAATCAAGCTCATCAAAGTCATGAACTCTATTTCCATAATAAATGTAAATGTCTTTTTTTTTTATTTTATTTATATAAACAAAGATGCAAACTCTCAGATTTAGAAATAGGTTTTAGTTTCAAGCGAATCATTTTAAATGACAATGTGTCGGTTGCTTTCAATATTTAGAGGCAACCTGTGACTAAAAGTACTGTGGCTCGATGTATATGTTGTCAACTATAAAATGTTACAACTTGTACATTCCTTTAATAAGCAACTGAACCATCTTTTGTTATTCTGTCAGCCAAGTAAAAAAAAGGACTAATTAAAATATGTAAAAATCCACCAAAAAAAGAAGAGAAAGAAAAAAAAGAAAAACTTATTGACAACCTCTAATAGCCTTAAAGAATGAACTTGATGCCACAAAACCTTTTCCATCAAGTGAGATCGATAAGCATTTTTATTTTTTTTATTTCAAAAGTGCTCGTATTTTGTGATAAAATGCGGGGTATAGTGACATGGGATTTCTTTATTCTACCTGTTTTTCTTTTTACCTTTTTTTTTCGTCTGGTACCTGAACTGCAGAGCCCTTCACTTTTCACTTTTCTCGGACTTTAAATACAATTTACATGAATCTGAGTATGATGACAACTTCCCGAAAAGCCAAATCTCCACAAAACAGAAGATGGATTCAACGGTTATTATGCGTCTTATTCTAGTCCAGTGTAGCACTCAGCCCCTCAGCCTCCGAAAGTTTTTTTTTTTTTTTTTTTACTTTTCAAGTATGTTTTCCATTCTCCTCCTTTTTCTTTCTTTCTTTTCTTTACTTTTCTTTCTTTCTCTTTTTTGTTTTTGTTTAGTTAAACCTTATCTTATTTTCATTATCTTTATTTTCATCATCTTTTATATAATTATCATCATTTAAACTTGTTTTTTTTTTCTAAAAAAAAAGCCTTTTTACCGGAACTTTTTTACATTGATATAATTTTGATCATTGCAGCAATTTTTATATACTTGTTTATTTACATAAATCATTGGTACGTTTCTTTGTATATATTTTTTATTGATTTAAGGGACGTTGTTCATGTGGAACAACAAAATAAGGAGAAGGCCACATTCGATTAATAAAACGGGTCAAGGAGAGGAGGAAGGAAATAAAGACAATGAAAACAAAATATTAATGTTTAAAGAGATGGTGTTTGAGTGTTTTTAAAAAAGAGGGAAAAAAGGAGAGAGAATATAAATTCTTTAGGAATATAAACCATACTTTTGATAACAATCTTGCTTGTCTCTTTAGTTATTTTTCATGTCCGAATTTCAATCTTATCATCAACAAAATGAACTTGAGGACAACCATTATTTGATTCAAGATGGAAAAATTGAAAATCCCAAAAGAACATCTTGGTGCATTGACTCCAACGAACAGCAATTGCGAGAGGACTTGATTCAACGCGCAACCAATCGTTTGAAACGTCGCATGCTTGAAGAGGATCTATCAAAAATCATGGAACAAATCGCTGATAAACAGGCACATTTAGAAGGATTACAAATGGATACAACCACCTCTATCGCAATTGTAGCAGATATTTCTGATAATTCAGATGAAGAAGCGATCAACCAGCTACGTCGCGATATCCAGCTGCTTAAAAAGCGTCTTGATGCACATAAAGCGGATTTAGACCAAATTGAACCTTCCTGTGGTCATTCTTTCCCAGTATCTTCTCAAGAAATGGCAAAATCAACTTCAAAAGTGTCCAACCAGTCTTCTGCAATGTCAAGACTGTCATCTGATTCCATCTTTGGCAGAGCGCTCAGCACTAGCAGCAGAGCAACCAGTGTTAGTGGCCAATCAGATTCAAGATCATCTTTGGACTTTTCAAATGAGCAAAAGCGAGAGAGACGACGTAGAAGAATTCAATACCAGCGCCAGAAATACCAAGAAAATTTAGCAAGAGCTTCACCAATGGACGATGATTATCTATCACTTTTGGATGGCTCTGAAAACGACAGCCAGAATATCTGGGTATCAAAAAACTTGATGGACGACGATGCCCCCTTTTACGATGTGGCCGGAAAAAGAAGTTTTAAACAAGGGAGTTTCTGTGGCAGCGTTTACTGTAATACAGAGCAACAATTTGCTCCGATCCCTGTTCCAGAACAAGGCCATTGCATTGACACTCGCTCCCGTCGTCGTCAGAAAAAGAGACTTGAGCAATTGCGACAAAAAGAACAGGACGAGGCACTTTCACAGCATCATTCATATCATCAACCACTTTACAATCAGCACGAATATCAGCAAAAACATCAGCATTATAATCAGCATTCTCAACAACTGGAGCAAGACTATCCTAATGATAATGAAGGATCCGTCGTTTCTAACGTAACTTTTTCTTCCATTTCGACGTTATCCAATTTACTTCCAGAAATCCGCCATCCTCTTTCATTGAATACACCCGTACCACAGTGCACCAATGATGATTATTTCGGATATAAAGAAAACGGCACCAACGACATGCAGTACTACAAAAATGCAATGCACGCGTGGTTATCAGACTCAGACAGCGTATATGAGGAAACACAATCCATTGCCCGCATTCGACAAAGTATCGAAAGCTACACCTATCCGGACCGCAATGTGTTGGATGAGGCCATGAGTTTCCTGGATGGTTTAGGCGACGATGGGGATGATGGAGGCTTCGGAGAAGACATGTATCTTTTGTTGCACAATCCAGATTTATGCTGTCGCCCTCTATCCGAAATTGAAAACACCATGCACGAGCTTAAACAAAAGCAACACACCTCCATTATCGGTCTGTTATTGACCATGATGTGGCCTGGTACCTACATACAGTTGTTTATTTCTGTTGCCTATTCAACAGCCTGTACTGGTCTAGAGTGGTGCCGATTCCTCAGTATCTTGGGTGCTGCAGTGGTTATCAGTTTACTACATGGTCCTAAGGATCTTCGATCATCAGCTCGTTAAACTATGACTTCATATCATTAAGACAAAAAAAAAACAAAGCAAAAAAAGAAACGTAAACAAAAAAAAAAGCAGAAAAAAAGAATAACCTCCCCCTTTTTTTTCTTATTAAGCAACTCACTATTATTTTTAAGACTCAAATTCATGTACATCATTACCTATGACCTCTCTCTCTCTGTTACCTTTTTTTTTCTATGTTAAAACGCACACCCTTGTAACATCCTTCCCCGTTCTATGTTCATTTCTTCCTACGATTCTTCTTTTTATTACTATTATTAATTTACTACTACCACTATTATAATTATTATTGTTTTATACCTTCTTAATAATGAAAAAAAACAGAACCCCCCCCCCATATACAAAAACTAGATATTACACATTTTTTTTAAAACGAAACAAAGAGGAAAGACTCTCTTTTGTTTCGAACATATATAAACAAGATAAACAAGCTAAAACTTTATTTTAACGGATATACAAACAAAAAAGAAATGGTTCCATTTGTTATATTTCTCTCTTTAAACACGAGCGTTGATGTGAGGCTCAGTAACGACGTTAATGATGGACTTTAACATCAACTCAACAGCGACGTCCTTCTTATCAGCGGCAGCAGCACGGATTTCGCTAATCTTGGCGTCTGTCTCCTGGTCAACCTGGCCAAGACTTTGATCTGATTCTCCAGAGTGCTTTTTTTTATTTTTATAAATGTGTTAATTTTTCACCCCCTTCCCTTGTTGTTTTGGAATATTACCTGAGCAACAAAGTTTTGGTATTCAGTATTCTTTTGAGCCTTGAGTTCCTCAATATCTTTGGCAGCCTCAGAACGGGCATCCTTCAAACGTTGAACGCGGTCTAAGAAGCTCTGTTGGCTGTCTTCATCTCGTTTAAAATCTTTTTAACTTACATTGCTTTGCTTTTTGGACAATCTTGGCTGCTTCACGTTCAGCGTCCAAAAGAGTGTTGATGCCTTGAGAGTTAGATGTGGACTATAAAAAGTTAATTTGGGTGGCCATCTCGTTTCTTTTCTATACCAATTCTATTGAGCAATTCATTCTTACCATATTTTAATAATGAATAGAATACAAAAAAAGAAAAAGTGTGTGTGCGCGACAAAGCTGTACAAAAAGGGGAGTAGAAACTGTAGACGTTTTAAAAGTCATTTATTCAATTCTGATTGGTTGCGTGACTGGGTCAATATCATATCGTCTCAAATGACCCGTTAGCAACAGCAACAGAAAAACCTACAATACTCTTTATTTATTTATTTTGTATATTATCATCCAAGGCAAGTATATTGTCTCAGAAGGGGTCTACTTTACCGTAAATGTTCATCATGGTGTTTATATATCTTTTCATTCATGTCAGTTGCTCTTGCCTTTTTTGGTTCTCCACTGACATATTTACTTGTTGTATCCCTCTATTAAAAAGAGTAGAATGGATGCAGATAATACACACCGATTTGTCGACAATATTATATTCATACATGTCACTATCTTGTCTCCTTGTTAATTAATAATGGTAGTACTGATATGAAATGGAAAATGCTTAAAAGGATGTATACTACGAAACAACCATTATGGCGTGCCAGGGGGAATACACTGTTTCAAGTGGAACCAGTTAGAATATATGTGTACTTTGAGTACATTTTAAATAACAAGAGATGGCTGGTTTTCCTACAAGGCGTATCCGTCCTTTTCTTGATTTACAAATACGATTTTCGCTACGAAAATATTTGTATGCATCTGAGCGATGTGAACGCGCCCAGCTGGGTTTTAACGACTGTCTGTGACTACTTTCTTGTGGCATTGGCGGCGGGCTGGGCTGGGTTGGTCTACTACAAAGGAGTCCACAGCACCATTACTTGAACTTCCTCTTTTATTGTCTCTAACAGCGTAATATGGTAAATATCCATCTGTACAATGATCCATCCATCCATCCGTTTACTGATATATGTCCAATCTTTTTGTTTTTTTTTCTCTAGTCGCACAGGTATACATCATTTTCTCGTCTCGATCGGTTTGAAGCCTATGGGCAAATGGATATGAATTACTAACTTTTTTTTCTTTCACTTTTTTTTTTCTTGGACATGTAGAAAGTACGAGGGTAAGTAGTAACTAGGCAACAATTTGAATTCCTCATGCTCATTAAATTTTAATCATTAGCTCCTCGCCATGGTCACTTGGGTTTCGGTCCCCGCAAGAGAACTAGATCTCACCGTGGTCGCGTCAAGGCTTATCCTAAGGATGATGCCAAGAAGCCTGTCCACTTGACTGCCTTCATGGGTTATAAGGCTGGTATGACCCACGTTGTCCGTGATCTTGAGCGTCCTGGTTCCAGTAAGTTAATAAAAGGAAATTTTGGGCTGCGGATGAATTCTAACGATATCCAACTATTACAGAGATGCACAAGAAGGAAGTCGTCGAAGCCGTCACTGTCATCGAAGCTCCCGCTATGGT
>VCJE01002207.1:22181-34854 GCA_024140265.1 Backusella liffmaniae | reverse complement strand
AACCTATCTGAGCATTAAATAATAACTGTAAAGTGCTCATAGTTGACCACTAAGATTTCCCCCATAATTTATTAGACAAATCAACAGCAATTAATTTATTACTCGACAAACTTTTCCGAAAACACTGTAAGAATTTGTCCTGTTTTGAATTGAAAAGATTATAGTACAACGATGAATAAATGTCATTTTATCATGTCCATTTGTTTAATCATGATATGTACCACAATCCTACCCTTTATCCTTAATGCTAGTGTTATATTTAGTAACTATTATGATTTTCTCTTTTGATGATAGACCGTTATTATGTATTTATTCCGGACTATAAGAAACAAGTTAGAATGAAAACCGCATATTTCATTTTGGGTAACAAAATTTGATCTTTTGTTACACATACATCCAGAACCATTTACCATTGCATGTGATGCAAAAACAATGCTTTCTCTTTACCCACTCCTCTGGAGAATGTGTACAAACACTTAAAATACGTTGTATTGGAAGTAAACATCTTTATTCTTATTTTTACATTATTATCGAAAATAAATACAATGTGATAGTTCTATGGGTTAACTGTAACAACTAATTTACATGTTCAATTTATATTTAAATTGACTATAAATAGCGTTGAATACCAAAATATAGATTCTTATTCTTAAAGACTGAAACTCATTTTCCACTTTTTCTTACATGTCGCACTGATATTTTCTGGGTTTGACCTTTTGCATTCTTTTAAAATCTTTTGAAGAAAAAAGTTCATCTTTTATACTCTTTTCTTTTCTTTATTTTATAGTTGCATATATGAACTAAGTCATTCCCAAAGGAACAACTCTAGTTTCTAATAATGTAGCTATCCACAGTGAACCCAGTAACTATTCTCACGCCGATAAGTTTAAGCCTGAGCGTTTTATTGACGATACCAGATCTATGTATGCATCTTCCAACGGTAAAGTAGAGTTCCGTGACAACTATATTTATGGATGGGGTAGACATATTTGCCCCGGTATTTACCTTGTGAGTATAAGCTTTGCATTGACCAATGAAATAGTTTCTTACTAATACCTGCTCCAATAGGCTGAAAATGAAATGTTTAATTTCGTGATAAAGCTGCTTGCTACTTGTATCATCGAAGCACCCACTGGACTTTATGGAAACAAGATATATTCAGGTTTAAATAGAAATGTTGATGAAGGTGTTACTATACTTCCTGGAAAATATAATGTTCACTTCATTAAGCGCACTGATAGTCTGATATAATTGATGCATTATGAAAACGTTAATATTTAAACAAACAAATACTTTATTACTAATTATTATAAATAAATAAAAAAACTACTTTGATTTGCTACTTTTTTTTTTGAATGGTAAACCGCTTTATTTTTCTTTTTTCCTTTCCATTAACGAATAATGGCATGCCTTTTTTCGTTTTCTTTTTTTATTTTTATATAAAAGTGATTAAACAACTTTGGCAAGTAACATTAATTAAAGTTGACAAAATAACACCATCTGTTCAAAAGAATTATGTTTGTTACACTTGGAGGAATGATCCTTGGGTTATCATGCAAACCGCTAATTATGACGAAAGTGTATCGCGTCGGAGAAACAAAAAATCATTTATAAAAGCAACAAGCGTGCGCAAGTACGAGGGAATAACAAATAGTTTCTTTTCTTTTCTTTTCACACGATATGTCTAATTTTAAACCTAAAGCACCTTCACACCCTGAATCTTTTACTATTCTGCTTCCAGGTATCGATCCTGATGCCCTCACTACATCCGAGCAGCTTTTGGATCAAAACAACAAGGAATTTCATTGCTTCTTCAATGAAAAAAAGTTCCACAAGTAAGTTGATTATTTTATACTAAAATAGATTTGCATTATTAATTATACCATTTTAGCCATTTAATTCATCATATTTTAGCAGCTTATTCTTTGGGAGCTTCAAAGGAAAGACTCCAAGAAATCTTTGATCATCATGCTTCTTATCAAAGGCCGATTCCTGTTTCCATTGGACCCATCACCCGAGAATCCTTCAAGGAGCACCTAAGTAACCCAGATGCTTATACCAGTTTTCTTGAACTGTTTAACATTGAGATAAAAAAGAATGGTATGGTTGACACAGTCCGTCGCTGGGTTTGGAGCGGTGATCTTCTGGCTCGCACAGTGGGTGGTGCTCTTCATCCTTTGATTCATATTGGTTATGGCCTGGAGTTTGATATTCCTGGTATTGTTGCTGAAGGTCTTGCTATGATGGCATGTACGGAATCCTTCTACTTACCTATTGTAGGTATGCAACCCGAGCTTAACACATCTGCGGTTTTCCCAGTCTCAGCACAATCTGCTGCCGAAAACGCCACGAGCTCAGCAAGAGGATACATCACCCAGTTGGCTACACAGCTCACCAGCCAGTTGAGCATGTTGGATGGCTCAAACAAACCAAAAGATGATAAAACTCGCTCTGCTGCATCTGGACAGACTGAACCAAGTGTAGATACTAGTGGAGTCCCTTCCTTCCTTAAGGATAACCCGCTTATCGTCGCTGCCATTGGAATCAAAAATGATAAAACGTTTGACGGTCTTGTTTCATTCGATACAAAAGATAAATCACAGGTAGTCATGAAGAGCCAAGCAGCTGCTGACAAAATAAAAAGTTATGTTAGTCGATGGGACATTGAAGAAAGTACAAAGGGCGTCCAAAAGGCATTCCGTCAACTTCATGCATTTGCTCTCGTTGCCTATGCAGCTGCCGCTTTCAAAACCAATACACCGGGTAGTGAATTCAAACTTGATTTCTTCCTTATGCACGCATTGACATCCAGTGAATTTATCCATCAATACATCTCAAAGGTATCACCCTCTGAAGCTGCATCACTTATGCGTAGTCATTTATCTGTCTGCATTGTTTATTACATCACATCAGGAAGACCTAGTCTTAACGTTGATGCTTTACTTGGATATAATTCACCCAATCGAAACAATTCAAGCAGCAATCATTGGTTGGATGTGTTTAACCGTGCTCTCAAAGCTGAAGAGGTACATGTTATCAAGGCAGTGCGCTCATGTGCTGTTGGTCAAATACTGTATGGACCTAGCGAAGGAGAGGAATTAAATAGCATGTGGTTAAAAGCAGCAGAGATGACGTTGGACAAGGATGGTAGCTTTACACACTCAGGTTTAGGTTTTGAGGAAACTTGGAACTGAGTTTTTTTTTTAGTTATTTGCCATCCTACTTTAATATGCCCATTTTTCTTTTATAATCAAATCACAAATAGCACTGATAGTAAAATCAAATAAAACCATATAAATAAAGGATATTATTACATATTTCACCTCAGAAATTCCTAAATTGATATCATGTTATTGCTAAACAAGTCAAACAATTTTATTCAAGCATAAATCAGTAAGTACCACATGGCTTTTTTTTTAGTACTAGTAAGCTCAATCAAATATATCATGCCAAGTTTTTCTTATTATTTGATGAGTGACCCATAAACCTGAATGATCTATTATTAACTTAATTATAAGCTACGAACCAACATCACTTTTAAATAGAGCTGACAGGACAAAGTATTGGGACTATCATTATTATTTATTATAAAATTACACTGTACAATTTAAGACTGGATCATATGGCTCTGGCTCCATCCATTACTACTATTTACTGCTGTAGTTACGCTAGTGTCAAAATGGTGGAGGTCATGAGACTTTTTTGCGGCTGGGTTTGACTGAAGACGTAGTTCGTGAGATCTTTTTGCTTTCAGAGATACCTTCTTACGTTTTAAAGGGGGTCTTGATTGTTGAAACACAGGATGTGTCTCTATACCAAGATTCTCAATATTTGTTCCCAGTCGTGGAATTCTGACATAAGCATCAGTACCAAATCCATCCATGGTGAGAATCTGAAGCTCGCCACCCCAATATTCTGCATAGATTCTGCTCATAGTCAATCCAATACCAAGATGACGTTGGCCCATCTGAGAAGCCTGGCTTGCTCTATCATCGATACTTGCAGGCAATGTCGTCACTTGTTTAAAATCCTCAAAATCACCTGTTCGAGCACGGGATTGAAAGGACCAAAGACACTCATATCTCTCCTTGTCCATTCCTTTCCCCTGATCTGACACTCTAAAGTAGACATCAGACTCATTGGCACTTACGGTCACTTTTATAGGTGGGTATTTTCCTTGAGGATACCGTAACATGGTATATCGCATTGAATTGTCAAGTAACTCGTATAAAATATGCTCCAGCTGTTCAGGTACCTATATACATGCACATTTACAACATTGAGCACTCCTCCCTCATTTTAGCTTTAAAAATACTTACATAAGCAAATACAATTTCATCTCGACCATTATTGGTTGTTGTATGATCCTGTTGCAAAGTGAGTTCAATGGTCGGTGGCTTCCAGTCCTCTGATATATTTATTTGATGACAATAACGCTCAACATGTTGGTTGACAAGAGCCTTTGCACGTTCGACCAACTCCTTTGCTGAGCAATGGACATAAATAATACCTACGTAACCATCGCCAAAACCCATTGAATTGTCAAAGTGATCCTCACATGCCTCCGTCAATGCCAAATGCTGTTCAGCTAAAATGCGTCTTGAAATTCGTGATCGTAGCATGCGGTTTAAAAACAAGTCAAGGTCGTTCTGGTCTGGCGCATAATAAGTAGCACTTTCAGTGAGACCTTGTGCCAATTGGGGGACCACCAAGAGTCCGTCCTCCAATAAGCTTTTCAGGACCTGACAAAAGCGGACATTATCGTCTTGGTTCTTGATGGTTGGGAACTGCCTTAGTGTTTCGAAAGCGCCCCAATAAAGTCGATAAACAAACTCAATATGGGTGTTCTTTCCTACGAAAAAGGGAAGTTGCTGGAAATCACGAATGCGATGGGCTAAGCGGACCAAAAGCTCATTGTGAACCCAGTTGGCAGACTTTAACAGACGGCTCGTGTTCATTTGTCTTCCAAAGAATATAAAGTCACGAAGCGTGCTGGCATTTATTGGTTGTGAAATGTATTCATCCAATACTTTGCTTTGGTAAAAGTGGTATGGTGTATTAGACTGGATCGAGTCCAACCGTGCTAGCTTGGGCTTGATGGGCTCTTTTGCGCTGGCGAGGGCACGGGGTATGGTAGTAGAAAATGGCCGACACTTTGTGAGTGAGCGGTAAATTGAGTACGAAAACAATCTTTTAACAGACATTGTATGTTGCGGGGTATCTGATGAGAAGAAAAAGAAATCAAATAAAAAAACAAGTATAGGTTAGTCTTTTATTTCATACTATTGAGTCATCCAAGATCCACAAATCAGATAATAGTTTTTCTATTTATGGAAATAGTATTCCAATGGTTTTGAAATGGCGCTACACACACTTCTGCGATAAATCATCTTGACTAATACTTAAAGAAAACATTTCATTTTACTGTATGTATTCTCTCTCTGTATATTTCTCGAGATGGCACTCTTAAACATTGTCCTTAGGACTGGAAGCTCTGATCAAAATGTCACAAAAATGTTACCACAAAAGGTTAAAGCATGTGATATCATAACCAATGCATAACATTTTAATAAACATAAACCCGATCAGTCATTAAAATAAAAAAATATTTTTATTACTGATGTATATTTTGCAAGTCGTTGACTTTGTGCTTTAGATCCTTTATTTTCTTGTATGTATCTTCCAAGTGGTGTTTCAGCTCCACACGTTCTTTTTGCTGTATCTTGAGCTGTTTTCGCATTACCTCTAGTTCATCATAGTTCTTATTGGCAATCACATACTATTAGTCATAAAAACCTTTTTTGTTCATATAACACTCACAATCTTTCCCGCCCATCGCCCGTCAGCTACCATTGCATGTTCAGTAAATTCTTGAAGCGCTCCTCTAGTGTATTTTAGAACCGAAGTTGATATCAGCTGAGAAACAGGCTTGAAGACTCCGTTTGACCTAATAAGAGTGGCTCTGTTCATATTATTAATATGAAAATGAATAAGCGTATAAATATGTATATATGTATAAAAGAGAAATTAAAAGGAGAATTGGATCCTTTTTATATGGCGTACTCAAGAAACACACATGTCTCATTTCTGAGTTGTATTTCACTGCGTTTCCAGTCTGTACCACATGAAATAAAGATTTTTTCGATAAACAAATAAATATATATTCATGCATGGCTTCTTCTTTTTCTTTTTATTCCAACAGACCAAAAAAAATAACTATCTTTGGAACAACAGCTTAAAGAGTACAAGCAACAATAAATAAGCACTACTTTTTTTGTCTTAATATGGAGGTTCACTTTATCAATACTTTTATCAACTGTTTAATCTAAAAATAAAAAAGATGGAATAGACATTTTATTTTTTTATCAATGATCTCTTGATGTTTAATGGCAGCCACTTGAATATTCTCATCATTTGATAAAACGTGGTTTACTCTTCTGTGCACTCTATCTATATCAAATACATTCCACTGAAATGATAGCATGAAGGTTTCAATTAGAGAAACCCAGCAATGACTCCACATTTTAATTTAATTTTTTTTTCTCAGGGAAGAATCATGTCACGTAACCTAAAAGTGAGTTAAAACTCTAATATTAGCAAACATACATTTCTCGTTTATGAATGATGTGCTATGCATATCCGTCCCAATATGTATTAGTATTGCACCATTCGCCCTATCTTGATTAAATACAGAAAATAGATTTGAATGATAAATAAAAAATAAAGCTGACAGTCAGGAACATACAATACCTTTTCTTAACCGATTATATTGAGTTCAACACTACATCGGGCAACTTTTCCCATACAAGAGCCTGTTTTAATCTTATTTTGGAAATAAATATCCCAAGTTTTTGGATTAAAAGCAACTTTAAATAATAGTCTCGCCTGTAGTTACTTTCTCATGGTTATGCATGAAACCAATGTAAATGTATGTATTAATAAAATGGAGTTGGTTACTTTCAATTCTAGATAAACTAATAGCTATTGCATGATTTTTTAAAATAAAAACTATACGTGAATGCATAAAATCAATGTCCAACTTTAAATGTTTAATGAATGTATGGCATTACAGTCGAGTGGCTATCATTTTTAAAATTCGGCATTTTAAGTTTGGACCCTTATCACGCATATCTTGAAGAGTAAAGTCTCTTTTCTCTTAAAAGTTCTTTTCTGATACTCAAAGCACATCAAAAATTTGGTTTGTGAGACACAATTAATGACAACTCACATATCAATTACTAAAATCAATCGTTTATTAAATCTAATTAAAATCAAGCTGCCGATCATCAAATAAAAAAAAAGCTTCTAATTATGAGTAGTTCAATTTACAAGAAGTTCAGCAGTATTGCTAACCAGAGAGTTAAAATCAATGACACTAAGGTATCTAGAAGTAACTAATTGGCCATGGAAACCACCTTTTGAATTTTCAATAATAAAACCAGCAGGTGCTAAAAAGTGTCCGTTCAAAGGCTTGGTTGTGTTTCTAAGAAATACAAACCGACCATTCGCATCAAAGTCACCTTTTCTATCTACTGGATAGATGTTATAGACCACTTTGGCCTTTTCGAGTCCGGCGGCGGGATTTGCAGTTGACATGTTAAACACTGTATCAGTCAACACAGGAACCTGTCAGTGTAAATAGAGTGTGAGCAGAGCATTATAAACAATTTTATAAAACATGTTTTAAATGGAAGCTTACATTGAACACAAGCGTTTTATCTATTTTATAATTTGTATTATATGGCCCAGTCCAATTTCCACCAAAGAAAATCTCTTCAGGACTAGAATATAGATAATCCGGAAGAGTGCAGTTTTGCTCTTTACAACTTTTAAATGTAAAAACGTAATAGTTTTGGGTTTGGTTACCCTTGAATTGACCATCGGATAAGAACCCGCCATCCCGTATAACCATATTCGGTCTTAATGAAGCAAGGTACTCGGATACACCAATGGCCTCGGTTTTCACTTGCTCGAAATCAAAAAGTGTCAGGTTTTGGTCTACACTACTACAGTTGTTTCCTGCTACTTGAATACCAGTGGTATTCAAGTGAGAAGAAGCAAAGATGCCACCATGAACAGTGAGATTCTCAGTATTCAAGGCACCTTGTACATAGAGGGCATAATCTTCAATGGAGGATGTGTTGGTACAAGTGAAATTTAAGTTCATATTATTGACAGTATATACATTTGCTGTGAAGTTTCCTTGAACTGCTAGTGTTCCGTTTGCTCTTTGAGTTCCAGGTTCGGCGTCAAAGTTACCAAAAATAATGTTATCAAAGTAGTTGGTCTAAAAAAAAAAGACAACACATTAGAGTAAAGAAGTATATTTGAACCACTATACTTACCATATTTACCAATGATGAACTGTACGCTGGGATCGACGCCATTTCATGTATCGAAATGAATGCATTTACTACTGACGTCGTAGCTAATACAACAACAATGGTAGATTGAATCCAATTCATGTTAAATAATTTAGATAAAGAGGAGAGCATATGTTTTGAAGTTTATTCCACTAATAATGAATATATAAAAAACAATAATAAAAGTAAAAAAAGAAAGGAGAAGGAATGCCGGTGAAGTCATGTTCATGTATGGTATTTTTTAATAATACAATATAAATATTATTTATATAAGCTGGTTTCAGACATGTTTCTGTAGGACAGGTAGTCCATATTATTTTAGATAGTTATTTTTACTTTTTGAAAGATCTGCTTTCATCATCTTTCGTTTCTTATTTCTTCCTATTGTTTGCTGTATTATTTAACCAATACAGCCTTAATCATTTCTTTGTATTTATCATTAATCGATCATTAAAACAAATGCATGTTGAAATAAAGAGTAGCTTATCTAAAGCTAATTTTCTTGAATCATTACCACACAAACTAACTTGGTTGAACTAACTCAGCGTTCAATACATTGCTGATAGTATATATCTTTCTATTTTCATTACTTTTGAGTATTATGGTAATGGAAAACTTGTACAGATTCTCGGTCATGCTAAGGTTTTAAATAGCAATTCATTTACTCTGAGAGTCAAAACTGATACAAAAAAGATAGAGGGAGATTCAAAGTTGTTTACGTCAGTATCACAAGTAAAGGAACGATACAGAGCGATGAGAATACATTCACTTGAGAATAGCAGAAAATCAGTGGCAATAAATAGGTCAAATGTAGAAATATTCCGAATCGGTAAAATCAGTTAGGAACATGCTTATAAATTTGGACCGCTCTACAATGGGTAGATGAGTGGCTACCATTGTCAAATATCTAAAGTTTTAAACATGCGTAAAACATATCATAGAAAACAACTTTAAGCGAGAATGATGACCTAGAGAAACACTCTGACCAATATATCCTAGAAAATAGTGAACTCGATAAAATATGCGTGATGTTAAAAGTAAAAGGAGCATCTCTAAGACAACAATGATATTAAATAATTGATATAAAGAGTTATGGTGTATATAATAGACATAAAAAACAAAAGGTCTATTTTGGGTATTGAAAATCAGTTTATTTTTTTAAAATGGTAAAAAAAACATAATTTGACCTTTTTTTATCAAAAGTGACAAAAAAAAAGGCAACGAACTATGTTCCAAATAAAGGTGGAACAACCGATCTAATGTTCGAGGCTCATTCTGTATCTTCTAATAGAATACGATTGATTTTGATTTATCATAATATAATTTTACTTTCCTCGGTAAAACGATTGCTAAAAAAAGATAAAGTTTCGGGCTCATCCATAGCAAGGGTAAACAACAACAATCACTATTTTTCCTTTTGCTATTGTTCTTTTTTATCCTTAAAAAATGTCAACGGAGTTACGATCTCGTTCAAGCAAAGAACGACCAATAAATAATGATAAAGCATTTATAACTGAAGGTCAAAATCGACCCGACGTTGAAGCTGCAAAGTAAATGATTTTTTTTTTATAATGCTCATACCATTAATGCTGCTTTTTTAGAACTGCAAGAATATTACTAGGTGAATCTGATACATTTTCTTTTTCATTGACAACTGCTTTCCGGCTTTTTTTTATTGTGAATATATTCTCAGCCTTGTATCGCATACCAACCGACTATGATGAGATTTATAACTACTGGGAGCCTACACATTTCCTATTAGAGGGTTATGGAAGAGAGACTTGGGAATATTCGTTGGATTATAAAACGAAAAGCTGGGCATTCATTTTTGTGAATTCTTTGGTGGGATTTATATCAAAAATATTTGTATCAACAAAAGTAAAGTGGGCAAAAAAGGATGCATGGAAATCAATTGCTAAAGCTTCGTTACTGTTTTAGCTCCAAACTTTTTATCTTATGCGTATGGCTTTAGCCGCAGTATGCTCTTTTGCAGAGGCAAGGTTTTACCGTACAATAACAGAGGAAATTAGTCCTCATGTCGGTCGATACGTATTTTGTATACTTTTCTTTGGGGCAGGGATGTTTAATGCATCTACAGGTAAAGTATAAAAAATAAAAAGATGTAATATGTATACTGATTACTTGATAATGATATATTTTTAAAAACAAGCATATCTATCCTACTCGTTTTCTATGTACTGTGTATTTATGGCGTTTTCATATTCACTAAAGCCACCATCCGAGGTGGATCGTGATCGAACATACAAGGTCGTGTTCTGGATTGCCCTTGGAAGTCTTGTTGGTTGGCCCATGACTGCACTGATTGGAATTCCTTTTGGATTTGAAGAGGTGATGGTGTTTGGTAGAGATGCTACGAAGGATAAAAACGGGAGAACCGTTCGCTGTGCCAAGTCTGGTAAATGGAGACTAAGACGTGCTTTTAGATTACTGGAAGCTATTCTCATTATTGCTTCTGGTATTACGGTAAGGGAGTAAATAAAGTAAATAATTGCACCAATACATATTCTTTTTATAGTTCATCTTGGTCTTGATGGATCAAATGTTTTATCGTACCTATACAGTTGTGACATGGAATTACATCAGATATCATATTTTGGAACATGGAGTTAGATACTATATTATAAGCCTTGACAAGACTACGTTATCTCTCAGTTTTCATTTATGGGATGGATTTTTGAACTTTAACATTGTTTTTATTTTGGCATTGATATCCGGTGGTTGTACGGTTAGTGGTTCGATACATGTTTCCATTTATAATTTATAACAAAAAAAGGAAAAAAAAAACCTAATTCTAAACATATGCATATATTAGGTTATTACTGCATTTGTAGATCGCAATCGTGTTCCTGGATCGACCAGATTAGACATGCTTTGGCCTTACGTTCTTTTAGGATTAAAATTGACGCCATTCTATATATGGTTCATCATATTCTCGCTCCAAGGCCATCGCCATAACGATGATTCGGTTATCATGTATGTATCCTACCCAGCTCTGGCACTCAACGCAGCAATTTGCATCTACCTGATCCGATCGTTGACAGGTCGTTTTGTGGGCTTACTGGGAGCAAACCCAAGCACACGAGTCTTTGTGCTGCGATACACATCCTTGGGCATTTTAACGGTTTTTTCTCTTTTGTCAGCCTCACGCATCCTTGGTATTCTCACTCGCTACCGTGCACCACTTGTCGTCTATAGCTCCATTTTTGGTGAAGAGCAATCACCAGATCAAATTGAAAACCTGAATTACATACAAGAAAGCTATCCTGATAATCTCTCACTCCATACAAAAAGTGTGTGTGTCACTGGTAGAGAATGGTACCGTTTCCCCTCACAGTTCTTCTTACCAAGTGATACAAGACTACAATTCATTAAATCAAAACACAAGACAAATGACAAGACATTACCCAAGACTTTCACCGAAGACTTTTCAACTGGTACATATGTCTTGGACGACAAAAAGTACAAATACCGAAGACGCAAGTTTTTATTTGAGGGTGCCCGTGTTGCGCCATTAGGTTTAAATTACATTGATGATCAAGAAGATCCCAGTGTTTATGTTAAAGAAAACCAATGCGATTATCTGATCGATACAAACTTTCCCTTATCAGAAGAGAATGATGGTTATATCGGGAACACAAGAAACTGGAAGGTGCTCGAGTGTTATCCTTATCTTGATTATGAAAACTCGCATGTATTATCCAGGGAGTTTTGGATACCAGGATCGCCAGGGTTGGCATGGGGAGATTATTGCATGTTGAAGCGTAAAAAGCTATTCGGCTAATAATAGCAACAATAAAGGGGCTCGGCTTCTATTCATTATTATAAATACATGTTTATCTGAAATAGTGAATAACAAATAAACAAATAATTTTTAATTGTCTGATAAAATGACTTGTGGATTCTATACTTCCTATTTTTGGTTCTTATTTTATAGCTCGGGGGCTGATGAAAGTAAAATATATGATGAAAAATGATGATATATTTTTTAATCCTGTATTTTCAATTGTCAATATGCATCTTAATTGCATTGATAATATTGAACAAGCCAGAGCTATTCATTCTTTGTAATATTTTAATACAATAATACAATAAATGGGTTGTAACATTAAATTAATGCGTTAAATAGCACAACTAAGTACAAATGAGCCTGATGAAATGCTTCAACTTTGTCGAACCGCTTTAAAAAAAAGAAAAGAAAAGATAGTGATGTGAAATGATTAATCTGGGAAAAATAAAGACGGAGAAACCACTCAAAAAACTCGTTATGTTGTTTTTTTCCCTTTTTTCCC
>VCJE01002206.1:3761-21681 GCA_024140265.1 Backusella liffmaniae | reverse complement strand
AAAAAAAAAAAGAAGAAAATACTGCACTGGGTGATAATGATCGGCGCTCCCCTGGATCCTCCATTGGTATTATTATCCGCATTATCCAATACAATAATATGCATATGTTGAACCCATTAATATTTTGTGTATTCACTGGTGAAAGTACCACTCGAAATGTAGCTTTTTCTGGAGAATAAAAAGGCAAAAGTGACAGTCACGCCACACACACATTTATCGTTTTCTTTATTTTTTATTTTATTTCTTTTTTTTTTGCAATTGTTGTTCATAATGTCAATGCAAGTAGAACAGACAGGAACTACACAACCAGTTGCTGGTATTATTTACCCTCCTCCTGATGTTAGACGTAAAGTGACTCAATAACAAGAAACAAATAGAAAAACTTTCAACTGACGTTATTTGATATAAACACCAATATATAGGCACAATCGATAAAGCAGCCGCGTTCTTGGCTAGTAAAGGACCAGAACTAGCTAACCGTATTCGTGAAACTGATAGAGACAACAAATTTAACTTTTTGAATCCAAATGATCCCTATCATGCTTACTATCAGTTCAAGTTTACTGAAGTAAGAGAAGGAAGAGGTAAATATCATCAACTACATATGCTCAGCTCACCCACTCATCACACCTTTCCTTTGTAAAATAGCTCCTCAAAGAGATAATATGAATAATGATCCAGTAGAAGAAACAGCACCACAGCCAGATGTCGACATGGCACCAAAAGAACCTGAACCTTTTGAATTCTCTGCTACAATGCCAGCCATGTCTGCTCAAGATTTGTAAAGCTCTTTTTAGAAAATACGTAGGCTTGGATCCAAACTAATCTTTTTTTTATAGGGACATTATGAAGCTAACTGCTCAATTTGCGGCTCGTAATGGACGTACCTTTATTGGTCAACTAGCACAACGCGAGTCTCGCAACTATCAGTTCGATTTCTTACGCCCCTCTCACAGTTTATTCCCGTATTTCACTGAACTTGTCAAGCAATACACCAAAGTGTTTTCACCACCCAAAGACCTTCAAGAGAAGCTGTTAACCAATAAAAATGATAAATACCACATTATGGATAGAATCAAGGAACGAGTTGAATGGGTTGTTTGGCAAGAGGTAGAAAGAAAGAAGAAGAAGGATGAAGATGAAAAGGAGAAGAGTAGGTTCTACATATATATTGTTTTCGCTTTATTCTAAAATACAATACTGTAAATTATAGTTGCATACGCTAGTATAGATTGGCATGATTTTGTTGTTGTAGAAACAGTCGAATTTACTCAAGTAGACGAGCAAGCCGACTTGCCTCCTCCCATGAGTCTTTCCGAGCTCAAAAACATGTCATTGGCACAGAAACGTATGGCTTCTATGCCCAATCTCGTTCAACAGGATACAAAGACAACTAACGATGTTGAAATGGATATTGATGATGTCGATATGGATGAATCGGACGAAGAAACGCCCGTCCAACCTGCTGCACCCAAAGTACCAGATACAAACGCACCCATTAAAATTAAAACGGGCTACAAACCTAAAATCATTGGCGTCACTCCTGAAAAGACAACTGAGGCCACACAGATCTGTCCTCGTTGTGGTGAAGCCATTCCAGTCAGTGAGATGGACGAGCACATGCGTATTGAATTGCTGGATTCCAAATGGAAGGAGCAAAAGATGGCATCAGAGGCTAAAAACAAGGACAGTAACTTATTGCAGGAGGGAACTGATATCAAGAAGATTCTTAAAAACTTTTCTGGTTTACGTCCCGATATCTTTGGATCGGATGAAATGGAAATGAATAAAAAGATCAAGGAGAAGGAAGAAGAGGCAAAGAAACGTGATAGAGTTATTTGGGATGGCCATACTGCTACTATTGGCTTGGCAAATCAAAGAGCAAATAAAACAAAACTGGATGACCAAATTGCAATGATGCATCAAAGAATCGGAGGCACTTCGTAAGTTGTTATTATTATCATTATTACTTATTCTTCATCTAATAACATCATATATGTATATAGTGAGGATATTGGTCCTCAAATCCCTGGTCAGCCACAGCCAGAAATGTCTCATACTGCTTATGCACCACCACAGTATTATAATACAATGGATCAAGGCCAAGCATTTTCCAATCAGGTTCCGGGTATGTATAATACCCCTAATGGCGGTATGCCAGTCACCACTACTGCTCCTCCTCCTGCCGCTGTATTGGATCCTCCTGCTCCAACTACGCCTGTTATTCCTGCCGTTCGTAAGGCAGAAGACCAGTCACCATCAACACCAGAGAAGAAACCTCGTACAGAGCCAGAACAAGAATGGCCAGTTGCCACTGTAAGTGTTTGCAATTAATTATATTATGTATTTCTGGTACTCATCGTGCATATCTCTTACAAAAAATAGCCTACAATGACACTCAGTGTACAAACACCCAATAATCCAGATAAGCCTGAATGGCACTTAACTGGTGCAAGCATTTCAGTAACTGGATTATTACCTAATACATTGGTCTCAACAGTAAAAGATCGTATTGCATCACAATTAGGAATGCCACAAGGACAACAAAAGCTTTCTACTGCAACCACAAATACTGTATTGAATAATAGTAAAACATTGGGTTTCTATGGCCTTATGGATGGCCATTCTTTGGTGCTGGAAGTTAGAAAGAGATAAAATATATATAAACACATTTTTTTGTATATGTAAAAAATAAAATAAAATAAAATAATAATAACAAGTAAAATAAAGTTTGTGTCCTCGTGATGTTGTGGTACAGAAAAAGTATAATTTAAAGACGCTTTGATAATCGTAAATATCTAATTTGTATTATAAACCGCGTAAATTATGGGTAATTCACATTAAATAAAATTTTGAATCAAGTCTATCGTTTATATAAAACTGTTTATATTACGTAAATGAATTCTATTTTGCTATGCTTACTGTTTCTTTCATTGCTAAATCTAACCGAGTCATATGAATCAATTCCATTATCATGATGATGGCTTTACCTTTTATTTTACAAATAAACAAACACAAAAAGAAATGTGCCTTAATACAGAAATCAAAATAAATCTACTCTGCACGTTACTTTTTTTTTTAAAATAAATAAATAGAAACAAAAATAATATATAGGCAAAGCGTATACATTTGTCAGTTACTCCATGTCAACATCAGTTGTATGATATAACGCGGTACTTTAAAATGGATACTATTTTTTTCTCGCTGATGTCTTTTTATTTTACTAAATTAATTCCCACGTCGTTCAAATTATATCCTTTTGAGTATAAAAAGAATCCAAGTTACAACTATGTTTCCATCTTTTCTTTCTTCTTTTTTTCCTTTAAAAAAATAATTAATCATGACTGCATTTAATAACAACGTCGCAACAAAATTTCCCAACATTGAACCTCGTGGCCCTGGTGGTGAATATCTCTTGAATGCCGAAAGAGAAAAGACTACCTTTGATGTCAAGGCCTTGTCAAAGTTTATGTATACTGAGGAATGGCTCGATAGAATGAACAAAGTTTTGGCAATCATTGAAAATGAACCTGCCTTTGATAAGTCTGGACGTTACTACCAAGGTCGCCCTGATAAAATCTCAACTGGCTTATGGAAGGATAAACGCATGGCTGAACTCGCAAAGTAAGAAAAAAATAGTGATTCTCTTTCGTTTTATTGAGCATCCTTTTTATTTATTTATCAGGGAGCACAACTGGAGTGATGAAGATTCACAGATTGCCAACTTCCTCTATGATCAATCAACACCTGTAAGTCTTGATAGACACTCCGTGTAACCAAAAAATATCAAAAAAACATTACTAAGAATTCTATTATCGTCATCATCACGTTCTTTTAGTTCTCCCTCCATTATGGTATGTTTATTCCCACTTTGAAGAATCAGACCACTGATGAACAAAAGAAGCTCTTCCTTGAGCCTGCTTTGGCACTTAAAATCATTGGTTGCTAT
Source organism: Backusella liffmaniae (assembly GCA_024140265.1). NCBI lineage: Eukaryota > Fungi > Mucoromycota > Mucoromycetes > Mucorales > Backusellaceae > Backusella > Backusella liffmaniae. The sequence goes on along the minus strand of VCJE01002206.1, from coordinate 17,732 downwards.
GCTCAAACTGAGGTAACACAAAAACTCCCCCAGACGAAATAGATAATTTTGGTATTAATTTTATTTCCTTATTTAGTTGGGCCACGGTTCCAATGTTCAGGGTCTCGAAACCACTGCTACTTACATCCCAGAAACAAATGAATTTGAAATCCACTCTCCTACTCTCACTGCCTCAAAGTGGTGGATTGGTGGACTTGGTAAGCCATTTTTCTAATGTCACTTTTAAAATGTATTAAACATCCTTTAAAATAGGTAAGGCCGCTAATTACGCTGTCGTCAATGCTCGTCTTATCACTGATGGTAAGGATTATGGACCTCATCCTTTCTGTGTCCAGATCCGTAACTTGGAAGATCACAGACCTCTCCCTGGTATCACTGTTGGTGATATTGGTCCCAAGTTTGGTTTCAATGCTGTCGATAACGGTTTCATCATGTTTGATCACTACCGTGTTCCTCACGTTTCTTTCCTTGCAAAGTATTCTCAGGTTCAACCTGGTACTGGTGCCTACAGCAAACCCCCTAATGCCAAGTTGTCTTATGGTACTATGGTTTATGTTCGTGCAAACATTGTCATGGGTAAGTGATAATGGAAATTTGGTTGGTCAAAATGAAAATGAGGGGAAATATATTGATGTATATATTGTTCATTTATAGGTGTTCGTTATGCTCTTGCAAAGGCCACTACCGTTGCTATTCGTTACTCTACTATTCGTCAGCAGTTTGTTGATGCTGCCAATCCCAAGAAGTATGATGGCAAAGTAATTGAAACACCTGTCCTCGATTACACCATGCAACAATACCGCCTCTTGCCTCATGTCGCTTCCGCTTATGCTTGTTTCTTCACCGGTCGTGAGATGCTTCGTCTCTATGACTTGAATCAGCAAGAAATGCAAAAGGGCAACTTTGGCCTCTTGGCCGATTTGCACGCCAGTTCCTCTGGTCTTAAGAGTTTGACTACAACCATGGCTATTGAATCCATTGAAGATTGTAGACGCGCTTGTGGTGGTCACGGTTATAGTATGTTCTCTGGTCTTGGCTCTTTCTATCAAGATTATCTTCCTAATGTCACTGTAAGTGTAGTACTAAAACGGAGAGGAGTGTGATTAAAAAGCACATATACATATACTAAATATATCCCTTTTTTTCAGTGGGAAGGTGATAACTACATCTTAACACAACAAACTGCCAGATACTTGTTAAAAACTTACCGTAACGTTGTTGCTGGTAAGGCCGAACCTTCTGAACACAACCTCACCATCAACTACTTGACTCAATACCTCGAAAACCCCAAGGCTAAGTGCCCTGCTACATCTGCTTCTGAATTCATGAACCCTGAATTGATTTTGTCTGCTTTTGGATTCCGTGCCGCTTACGGTATTGCCCAAGTTGCTGAACAAATTGATCGCAACGGTCGTTCATGGAACTCCATGTTGGTTGAAATCAGCCGTATTTCTAGAGCTCACTGTCAATACATCTTGGTTCGCAACTTCCTTGTTACTCTCCAGAATGATCCTACCTTGAGCCAGAACCGTCCCATGTTGGATGCTCTCAAGGCCTGTGCTGCTCTCTTTGCCTTGAGCACCATGGAAAAGGAACTTTCCGAATTCTTGGTTTCTGGTTATATTTCCTCCGAACAGACTGCCATGTTGAAGGAACAAGTCATCAACTTGTTGGAAAAGATCCGCCCCAACGCCGTTGGTTTGGTTGATGCCTTTGCCTTGCCTGATTACTATCTCCACTCTGCTTTGGGTCGCTATGATGGTAATGTTTACAAATCTATGACCAATATGGTTGAGGCTGAGCCTTTGAACCATACTTTGGTTGTTGATGGTTATGAAGAGTGCATTAAGCCTTTTGTACACCAAGATAGATTATTTAAGGAAAATGCCACTTCCAAGCTCTAAAAAACGTGTAATTTTATTCCCCCAACCCTTTCGTTTTCCCCCACTCTTAAAAAGTTAAACATTTTATATACATTAAAATAGTTCAATAAGAACTCTTATATTTCTCATATAGATAAGTAGTGTTTGTTACTTTGGCATGTGAAGTGAATCAAATATATCGAACGTAATGTATTTTTTCCCATAAATGAACGGTATACAAAATAATAGAAGCATCATAAAAACATTGCAATGGACGGTATGAAAACCCGCAAAAAAAAAAATTGATTGAACATCTACACCAGCGTTTGATTAATGACAGTTTTCATGCTTTTGATTTTGTTATTGTCATAATTGTTGATTTTGTCTCCCATCCATTTGAGATGCTGTTTTTAGACTCAGAGGACACGATTTCCTAAAAAAAATTCAAAGTCTTCAGTTTATATACAAATTTAAAGTTGTGGAAAATAAAAGATGATACAAGAAATTCATACTAAAATTGGTTTAAAATTAGCATTGATGGGGTTTGACCTAGTTGACAGCATGTGAAAATGATCCCACCCCCCTTTTTTTTCTGCATAAATTGAACATCTTGTCTGCTTTTTAATTTCGTACTTTTTTTTCATTCCTTTATTCTTTTTTTCTAAAAAAAACAATGGCTCAAAAACAACTTGCTACTGATCTCTTATTGCCTGAACTTCAAAGACAATTAAGTGAAGATAAAAACCTCTGGCCCAACTTGAAAGGTCTTTTCATTGTTACAGTAACAAAGAAGAAGAAGGCCCAGGCTACATGGTATGTCACCTTTAGCATATATATTTGAATGGATACTTATATAAATATTTCTGTTTTCAATTGATTGAACAGGTATTTCTTGCTTCAAGGTAACTGCAGCAATAACAAAATAACATTAACGATCGTATAAATAAAGTGTTATATCATATATTCGATTCCTAAATATCAAACTTTTAACTAGGTAATGAGGTAATTCCTGTTATTACTCCCAATGAAGAGGAAGCTAGAAACGCAACCAAGGGTAAAATTCGTATTGTGAAGATTCAAGTAGAGGATGGTGACCTTGTTAATTTTATCACTGGAGGGTAAATTACTTTTAATTAGATGTACAAAAACGCACGGTAAATTCATGCCCCATAAATTTTTAGTATGACAGGTGTAAGAGCCTATATGACTGGTAAAATCAAGGTGAAGGGTGATCTTCTTTTGGCTCAACGTTTAGAAGAAGTTTTTGAGAAGCTTGGTGGAAGAGAGGTAATGCGTAATAAAACATAAACGTAATATTTAAAATCATATTAACTTGTATATTTCAGCGTGCTATCGAATTTATCAAGAATAACGAAAAATCATTTGCTAAAGCAAAGCTTTAAAGAACACAAGTTTTCTGATTTAATAAAGTACATCTTTATTTTTAATTAAATAGTTTACAGCATGTGCGATCATTTTATTTAATACATAATGTTATTTTTTGGCGAGGAATATCTTAAGTAAAAAGAAAAACTGACTTGAAATAACATTTGAATGCATGGAATCGCACAATCAATTAAAATGACTTAAAATGCCCCAAAAGATAAAATTAGATCATTTGATTGGCTAAAGACAGCTTCACACGCTTAATAAACATCACCGCTTCACACGCGTCGACTAACTGTCGTTCTGAAAATAATTGTTTTCAATCATGATATTTGATTAAGAAAAGAAAGGAAAAATAAAGACAGCGAAGACTTTTAAATGATTAAAATAAGGTTTTTATTTATTTAAAACTTTTGTTCAGTGTTATAATGGATATATAGATTTTTTTTGGTTTTGTTTTGTATATACATATTTACAAGTATGAAAATCAAGTAAAAACTTGTAATCCCTGGAAGCTTTCGTGATAGACTGCCTTCTTCATGAATTCGCAAGGAGTCATCTTGGCTTTTGCTGGCTTACCAGAAGACTTTTCAGACTGTTCGTTCATTTCGGCCTCGGCTTCCTCCTCCATGTCACCATCCAAGAAAGTCTTGACCATACTTGCCGAGAAACCAGAAAGAAGAGAAACGCCTTCATAATCCTTAGTTACAGGTGCATTTAATTGATCATTGTATTTATTTGGGGTAGCCAAGTTCCACCATACGAGCTCAGGGACTTCATATCCAGCCTTCTTGTATTCCTCTTTGATGAACTCGTAGGTAGTCAAGAACTCGTCAGAACCAGTGTAACCACAATCGAATTCCATGTCTGAAAAAACAAAGAGTCGCTTAATCATGTCTTCTTGGCGCAATTCATATTTCTTGGCCATAGGGAGCAAGAGGTCGACGAAGACAGCACGGATGTTGGTGTTGAACCCAGCGTCAGATTTTTTCACCACCTCCACTTGTTGTGAAAAAGTCATGCTTGTATCAATTTTGAGCAGAGAAGGAACATCTGTAAAAGTGATAACGCGACCATTAAAGGGAGGCTTAGCCAGATTGGAGATCACCATAGAAAGACCGATGGCAGCATAGATGGGTTGATTCTCAGGTTTACTAGCACCACCACCAAACATGGAGCCAGATACATCGCAGACAGCCATACACTCACCAAGACCAACATGGCCCTTAGATGGATTGTCAATGGCACCAGTATCGCGAATAGAGTTGATCAAAGTATCCCATTGTCCATTCACCAGGTTGTATCCCATCTCCAGAAACTTGGCATGAATTTCAGGTTGAGTATTGAGAATTTTCATGAGACTCTCTGGCAAGTTAGGATCAAACACCTTGTAAACAAGTTGGTTGGGCTGCAGGGTAGATCCGCTCACTTTCTTTTCTCCTTTGGCTACCTTTTCCATATAACGAATCAATTCATCGGGGCTGTGCTTGAAGAACTGACCAACATTTTGCTCCAAACAGACTGCAGGAACGTGACGGTAATCAATTGTGTTCCATTTACCAGGTGCCATGTGGTGCTCAGTCAAGTCCATAGCTGCACGAAGAGGAGATATATACTGCTTACGGTAGAGCTCTCTTACTTTGTTCAAATAGTGGTCACGGGTTTCATCTTTTTCTTGAAAGGTACTGGATGGAAACAGGATCTCTGCAATGGTGGTAGCCAAAAAAGTGTGCTTGTCGTGAGAAAAACCAAGGGAGGGGGCCCATTTGGCTGCCAAACTAAGGTTATGTGACAGAGCATAGTATTTCTTATAAACACCAGCCTCGATTTTTTCCTTGTTTTCTTTCATCTGAGCAATATCTTGACGTAATTGATCAGCAAAGAGACGCGCAATGGTGACATGTAAAGCCTGGTAAACCTTGTCTTCCTCCAATAACTTTCCTACACGTTGGTTGCGTTCATAACGTACAGCTAAACGCTGTTCTTTGGCCAGGGCTCTTGCTTCTTCTGTCTTCTTTCGTCCAATTTCAATGTAATGCTGTGCATCCTTCTCCCTTTCCTCAGCAACCATATCTCTTCTAGCTTTACAGCGATCTTCACGGGCTCTTCGCACTACTTTTCTCGCTTTCACATCTTTGCACTCCATCTTGGGCCAACTCAAAGCTTTGTAGGTGTCCTTTTCAGGTCCATCGAGTTCCCCTTGACAGTATATAGTCAAAATAGTTGCCAAATCCTTCCAATAACCATGAGTCTTGAAATCCCTACGCAGTTCACTTTTAGATTCAGTCACCATATCAAATCCATCTTCTTCCATAGCCTTCTTTCTTCTCTTTTGATCTTGCAAAGCAGCATCGGTTTTAATAGTACCATCCACCAACACGTGCAAGTTAAGAATGGCGGTTCTGGGGTTCTTTTGGAGCAACCAGCAAAAGGCACTGAAAAAGGCATCCTTGAGAGATTTACCGCGATGGATAGAGCGTGCGTAAAACATGATGTGTAGAGTTAAGTCGCGATCCTGCTCCCACGCAGCGTCCAGCAACTTCTTTTGGAGAGCACCAGTGTTGTCAATACCATAAAAGAGATCAAGACAGGCATCCTGGGTAGTCGTGTTGGTGAGGGCGCCATTGTCGGTCAAAGCTACGTCTTTTCCATCTTGTATATTCGCCATCTTATCAAAAGCTTCCACAAAGCGATTTGACACCTCACCAGATTCGCTTACTTCAGTCACTTTTAAATCCGTAACCTCTTCCTTAGAAAGACTCTCCACCAACTTTTCCAATACGCCATTTTCATTAACAGCGGCAACGTAAGGAAGAGCAGCAGGGAAAGTGGCAAAAGACATGTTTGTAAAAAAAAAAAAAAGAAAAAAAAGATGGAGAAAGAAAGAGAATAAGATAAAGACAAGTCTATTTTTACTATTTTATTTCTTTTTTGTTTTATATATGCTTCAACACTGACTGCGGTTTAATACTGCGGTCATTTGTATGCACGTGTGACAAACGACGCAGGTTTTTTTTTTTCTTCTTCTTTTTTTGTTTAATAGCAAAGCCGACAACCGTTTTCTCTACAAGTTCACATGTTTCAAACAAGAAAAAAAAAACTTTTAATTATGGCCGTAATAAATAGCAAATATAATAGAACCGATTTTGTGGCGGTAAAAAAAAACCCAGAAAAGTATATTAACCATTTTTAAATTTTCTCCGATGAGGTCATTAAATATACAAACAAACAAAACAAAATAGCGCGTTTCCGCAAAAAATTATGCGTGAATAAATACCAGCATCGACTTCATTTTAGTATATTTTCTTTTGTTTGGTGTGGAAAAATAGTTTTTTCTCTCTTCTCTACAAATGTTAAAATATTAAATATAAGCCATGAAATATATATATAGTTCTTTATTGGTGAAAAGTAAAATATAATTAATAATAATTGATAGTGGAAAATAGATCATCAGGCTAAATGGGCAATTTCTTATAATAGCCAGGTAGCACCCAGTATGATGTCTCAACATTTCTTTTAAAGTGTGGTGATTTAGTAGTGCGAGAGAGTCTTGTCTTTGAAAACAGTCCGGTTTTGCCATTGCTTTCTTGACATACTGATAATGCTCTAATTGCTTTTTGGTCAACGAGCCATTTTAGGATACGGCCAAGTTCAACACGGTTTATGAAATTACTGAGAAAGCGATGTAAACTAGCTGCTGTTATTCCAGGCTTATTCTTAACCCATCCGATAATAGTTTGGCAGCAGTCTCTAAAAAGAACCGAAGTTGTATCACCATTGATATCTGTCCAGAGAGCAGGTCTGATGGCGATTAGATTTTGGAAGAGTGGTGTCTCGGTATTTTTGGTAATAGTTGAGACGTCTCTTAATATAGTCCATGAATCTATATATTTGGAGATAGTCAACACATAGCGCTCAAAGTTGGTTCCAACAAGACACAATAGTGGGGGATCTGATTGACGTAATCTTTCTAAACAAGAGTAGATCTCATCTTCAGTGTAGCTTTTGAACCGATCTCTTAATTCAAAGGCAGCAGAACCTAAACTTCCACAATCATTCAAATAAGCAACAATATCCTTGGTAAGTTCCTTTTGATTTTGAGGGGAGGATGACAATACGAAGGATAATTCTCGATCGAATATAGTTATTTCCAAGGGATATATGTGAGATTCTTTTATTGGATCGGGTCGCGCTTGACTAAAAGGAATATCGGCTTTAATAGAGAGACTGTTATTGATAAGTTCGCGGTCTATGATGAGATTAGTATTGGAAAAATAGAACAAATCTATAGTAAAGGATATATTTACCAAGTAAGCGAGCAGCATTTGCAAATTCAAGTTTATTTTTTTGATTCTCAAGGCTTGTCATAGTGATATGTATCTATTTTTTTTAATGAGATATTAAATGCCAAAATGCAATCCTCTACTTTACCTTGTCGTTTGATATCAAGTCTGTAATACAAGCCATCATACCACTACTCAAAGTAAAAGGGTTAATCTGGTTTCGGCCAGCTTGAGCAAGATACTTTTCATATTCTCCAGCTTGTTCAAGCATTTTTTCTGGATAAATATTAGCCATTCTCTTTAAGAACCTGTTGTATTCAAAGTTTAGTCTAATGTTAAAAAGACGGATTTATTGTACTCACTTTGAAGAAATGTTGAATCTTGTACCAGGTATAACGCGTGAAATTTTAGTAGTAATCGTACAGCCTGAATTGTTCAAGTTACTTTGGGCCGCCTTGACAAGTTCTTCATCAAAAACACCAAGCATTTTATACGCCGTATAAGGATCATAGGATTCTTGAGATGTCATAAGAATCATCTAAATAAACTGAAAGTGAGTAGAGTTGTATGTTGAATATATGATTGTTCATTTACCATGCAAAGCATCATGATAAGTTTCACTTTTCTTGATTTCACATCATCTTCATCTGCTAAAGCAGAAGTAGGATAATCAAGCACTTCATCCAGCGCTGTACGAATTGAATAGCATTGACTATACATGCATTGAATTCTAGAAATAAGGGAAACTTTTTTATGATATGAAAGCTCGTAAAATGTGTTTCCATAAAAGCTCGTGTTACGAACAGCATAGTTGTCATGTAATAAGGAAACAGAAGCCGGTAGTGGTGCGATACCTTTAATTCTATATCCAAATGGTTATGTAAACAGGTTGTACGATTCTTTCTCTTAATATAGAACCTACTTGTTCAAGTCTGCTTCAATGCGTTTGATGAAATATTCCAAATGAGATATCAAATCAAAGTGCATACTAACGGTTGGGTCATCATCCCTAATTTCACCACTCTCCAAGCCCTCAGCATAAGCGGATTTCCATAGCTGTTTACATTTCGACATGTACTCTTGGGTGAAAGGATTATTGAGAAGTTTAGCAAGGCGACTCCTACAAGTACTACCGTTTGCCTCTGGAACCACTTGCTTAATGGGATACCATAAGAATCGACTCTTATCAGCACGATGTTGAAGAATAACATAACTATATATTAACAAGTCATCTCTATGTTTGGTCCAATTGCAACGCTTAATTCGTTTGAATCTAAGATTTTCTTCATCTACGAAAATAAATAAATAAATAAAGGGACTAAAGAATATGCACATAAACGTACTATTCAACACTGGAATAGAATCCATATTGTCCATATATGATGGTTTATCCGTTGCATGGTTATTCGCATCATCTCCTCTCAAACTTGTAGGAGTTAAAAGACGCCGTGTTTTTGAGCCAAATATATGCTTTGTTTGTCGAGTAATCATACGAGAAGATCCAGTACGTTGTGTATCGGGCTTTCTATGTCTTACTATAACGGTATCTCCATTCGCTTCACGCATCACCTTTTGTCTAGTTCTCTTCTCCTTTTTCAAATCCAGCATGTTTTGGATTTTAGAATAATACAATCTTACAGAGTTCATAGTACAGCCAGTTTCTACAGAGATTTTGCGGCACAAACTTATGTTACTGAAAGGCGTATAGTTTTTATACCTATTAACATAGCTGGACAATATTTTTCGCTGTTCCTTGGTAAATATTGTTAAATTATCCCAGTTTCGTGTTCTATACATTGCTTTTACAATCTCATCGTCGGCAGCGTTGCTCCAAGTAGCAAGCATACTGTCCTCGCTTGGTGGGGCTAGCGTTGATAGATACTGCAAACTCCTCCAGTAGTCAAAGACAGCCTTTTCTGTATCCATTTTATGAAGCTCTTTGGTGGTAAATTCCAATTTCAATCTAAAGTCCCAAAGTTTTACCTCTGTGGGTAGTTGATAGAATTCTGAAAATACGCAGTTTGGATCTTGATCCGAATTTGCTCCATGGGGTATAACCAATCCAAAGAATATCAAAACAGACATTAGATTACGAACAGTTTTTGTAAATTTGTTATTGTGGGTGAACAGTTGTTCTCGGATGGATGCTGGGTAATCCTCATAGGTCTTGTTGGCATTTTCTGGATCATCAGTGTAAGCTTTCAACTCGTCGGTCCACTGTACAATGCAAATAATTTGGATGAATACCGAACAGGGCATGTTGTACACGATGGAATGGAGAGAAAGCATTCGTTTGTCTTTATCTACGCCCTGAATACATACTGGCCGAGACAGCAGGTCAAAGAGATAATTATAAAAGCATTTCACGCGAAGCATACGGCCATATAACCATCCGTGACTGGTTGATGTGATCAACCAGAAAGACCTCTTTGGCTCTGCATCTCGACCATGTTTAAAGAACATTTGACCCGTAACAGAATTGGATGCATTACTTTCATATTCACTGAGTTTTGCCACAAGTTTGGATGCCTCTGGTTGTGACATGTCTGATTTTTCCAACACTTCTTCCTTCATTCTTGTAAGGCGGTCTTGCAGTCTCTCAACTGGAGCATCATACATTTCGAATTTGGTCGACTGATTGGCAGGTTTCATAACGGCGCGTGTTGTTTTTATTCGTTCTATTTCTTCTTTAAACTCTTCTCCGTCCAGATCAACGTCCTTTCGTATCAATAATTTGCGAGAGAGTTTTTTACCGTTAAGCATTGTGCAATCGATGATTTGTGTATGTGCATCTCCGTTTTTGGCCAACTCGAGACAAGTTTTCCAAAGTGTTTTAAGACACACAGTACCTGCCACTTTCTTGCCTAGTATGCGTTCATGGGCCTGTTCGAACTTTGTGCGCATGTCTTTACTAACTTCGACAACTTGTTCCTTTTCAACAACATCTAATAGCACTGTTTTTCGAATTTCTGAATATGAATTTACATTTCCTCGTTTTCTGGAAAGAGTCGGAGCAGGTGATGTAGAAGGCAGGGGTATCGAAGCAGGTCCCGGATTACTGTGTTGAAGGGTAGAAGTCGAATCATTTGTGGCAGGAGTTGTAGGGGTATTCGTAGTAGTATTCGTAGTAGTATTCGTAGTGGTACTGGTATTGTTGGTACTAATAGGGGTTGATAAAGAAGTGTTACTCGAACCAACGGAAACAGTAGTGTCATTAGATGAATCAATCTCCAAGTTTGGTTTAGAAATGTCGGAACCAGGTTCCTGGTCGATTTCTGAGCGTTCAGCAAAGGAAGGCGCTGCTTCAGCTACTATAACATCGTTATCAATTACCTGAACAATCTCCACACTTTTGTTTGCTTTAGGATTGACTTGTACTCCCTCCATAGGTTCGCTCAAAGTATCCATAGTAGATGATATCTCATCTAGTCTTACAATGTCTTGACTAGATTCAGGAATAGTTAAGTTGGGGTCAATTGAGGGCGAGGGGGCTACTTTTGTGTTGTTTTCAGCAGAAGGTGGGGTTGTTTTCTGTTTCTTGGATGACTTTCCAAAATAATCAACAAGAGTTCGCTTTTGTGAGGCACTTTTCTCTTGAGGAGGCTCCGTCTTTCTTGTTTGTATTTTATTTTTTTCACCCAGATTCGTGCTATTTGATTTGGTTTTGGTATGATTGGTTTCTTGTGCAGAATTATGTAAAGCAACAGGCGTGTCACCAACTTTAGTTTGATCCAAATCCATAGGTACATCACTTTTTGACGATATATCAACCACTGGTTCGGTTCCTTTGGGATCAGATGAATCGGCCCTACTTTGAGATCGGGTTGTCCTCTTTGTTATTGGCTCCTTGTTTAGAATTGGAGTGCTTGGTTCCATTACTTCATTACTGGTATTTGTTGGTTTGCTGTTTCGAGTTGTTCTCGTCGCTTTAGCTGTTTTCTTTTCACTTATTGGTTGTGCAGTTGTCTCTTGTTCGGGATTCTTTCCAAGTCGTTTGGTTGTTTTTACCTTGGCTATTTTTTTTTCACGAGTCTGAGTTTTAGGCTTTTTCTTTTGTCTACCGGTGCTCTCGCTCTTATTTGTTTCCTCATCGTACAAATCATCAGATTTTGTATTATCCTCCATTTCTCGCTTGCCCCTGTTGGATGCTATATGATTCAAATAGTAGGTGGAAATAAATTCAGACCGGCTTTCCCTGATGTGTTTTCTCGTACGGATCACTGGTTTCAATGAATCGATTTCTCTGAGTCTGGCTTCATCCCATTCCATTTCAGGGAAAGGAGTAAGGTCGGTTGTTTTCTTTTCAACCAATGTGTTGTAATTTTGGAGGGTAAAATAGCGGAACTGTTTTCGGCGACCCAGGAATTCATAGTGGCGTTTAATGGCCAATGAAGGGTAATTTTCAGAGGTGCTATTAATTAACCGTTCCAGTATTTTGGATAACATTCTTTGTGCATCAGAATTCAATGCTAATCCAAGTTCCTATAATAATAACGTTAACATTGTTAATAAAAAAAAAGTATTCAAATGACATACTTTACTGGAAGAGCCATCGATGCCGGATTTCAGTATAATATCGAAGACTTGCTGCATCAAATTAGTATCTAGACAAGTACCAAAATCATTTGGTTGAGCATCACCAATGTTGAATGGATAACTGATATCCACTAGATCATTTGGCAGTTTTATGGCGTTATCTATTTTCCACTATGTATTAGTAAAGTAGTAATAATAATAAAATAAAATATCAACTTACTAAAGCTGTTTTCAGTGATTTTAAGACAAGTAATGCTGCGTCCTTTATTATCTATCTTTGTGAATCCTCTCTTAATATAACCCTTGATGGCTAATTCTCCAACACTGCGATTAAACCACTTTGTAACTTCGTCGTTATTACTTTGGAATCCTAAAGCATGAAAAACGTCTCGAGTAATAAGTACGTTACTGGTGTCACCTTTGGATAATTCCACGATTGTCTTGAGAATCTTGTCAGCTGTAATAAACTCGCCTTTTGTGTTGACATTATAAGGCTTCTTGTCACGAGTGGTGGTATAATTCGACTTGTGTTGGGCCCTAAATTGGACATGAATACATAGATTGGAATGAACACCTTTAAGAGAGACAGGAACACGAAAAATGGCGCCCTTTTCTTCCAATGTTTTTGCATAGTGACCGGCTGATTTTTGATCCACTTCAAGTATATTTGCTAAATCGTATTGATAAAGACCTGTTGATCGTTGGCGAAGAATGGCTTGAAGCGACTTCAATTGGTTGGCTGATCCAATGGAAACAGGCTAAAAATCATGGCTCGATTAATACTTTTTGTTTATAGTAATAGGAGAATACTATTTACAGGCACGTTTTTGTGAAGTTGCCTTTCTTGAAGCTCTTTGGTAGCAATGGCATAAATCGTATCTCCATATTTCTCAATCAATTGCTGATAACTGATACTGGTTGCATCAATTCGTATGTACCCAACTTTTGTCTATATATGGGTGAAAAAGGTCAATATATAAACTAAACATGTTGGTGTCATTGATCAAGAGTCAAACCTCTTTGTTTAATTCAACTTGTTCAGATACATGGTCCATGTCAAAGTCGCTGTCTGAGTCTGCTTGGCTCTTTTTTAGCTTTTTTTTGCTTTCTCGTGTAGTGGGCTGTGCTGTCGAAACATTACTTGGTACATTTGCACTATAGAACTCTACAGAATCAAGCACTCTTAAATGTGCCCACAAAAACGATTTGTAATTGTCATCAATAGTAGGCATATTCTGACACAATGACTTTGTTAAATCTCTAATGATGTTGCTTGTGTAGCTCCAAACATCCGCAAGGTCAGTGCCTATTGTAATGGTCAGTCGTTACTGTGGCTTATATTTTATTTTTAAAACAAAACCTTCTTCTCCATCAATTGCTATTTCTTCTCTTATGTGCGACAAAAGTATGTCCAGCATTCTGGTTTGCTTTGATAAAGGGAAAAAGATATCAAGTTCACCTTTCTTTTGTTAAAAAAAGTGACTTGAAAAATAGTTATAATCTTGAGCCAATCATGTTCCTCTAATTTGGTCAGAAGCCATATTTGAGAAAACTGCTCTGTCTGTGTGAATTGCATCAGCTGATAATGTAAAGATCTATCCAACAAACTTTATATGCAAAAGCCAAGGTGTCCAATAAAATGTCAGACTCTCTCTCTCTCTATATATGATTAAACTTGGTATTATCAAAAGACAAGAAAAATAAGGGACGATAAATAAAAATAAAAACACTCCTTTTGACAAACCCATTCAATAAACTTTGCATTAAAAAAGCCAAAAAAAGAAAGAAAGAAAAGGATTTACGCACCAAGAAACTAATGCATGCAAATGTATGCAATCAATGAGAAGATAGTGCGCCTCATATGACTTTATTCATGGAATAGCTTTATTAGAACACTACAGTAA
>VCJE01002203.1:46983-70388 GCA_024140265.1 Backusella liffmaniae | reverse complement strand
ACCTTACCGTAATAATGGCAAAAAAAAAAAAAAAATAGAAAAAATATTTGTTTAAGAATTATGGAAGATACAATACCAAGTTGCTAATAAATATGCAGGAGTATAACTGCTTTCTATTTCTGTAACATATCACGATTTGCAGAAAGTGGCAAACAATACATACGAAAAAAAGTAATCACATAAGCATTCCGGTGTAACACTTGTACCAAAATCAGTAGGTACCCCCAATAGCTCAACTTCATATGATATAGGTATGTTGATCTACCAAATTTGATACGTCAGTTACAAGAATTGCTTAACTCACTTCCAGACCATTGAATTATAACTATATATGGAATACGTTCAACTGAAACAATTGACCATTGATATAAACAATGAAAAATAATTAAAATGAAAAGTAGATTCTAAGTGGAACTATCGCTGAAACAAAAGTCAAATTAAAATCCTGCAAATAAAATGAAAATAATGTGATTATTGGTTCTTCTTTCAATCTTCATAAAACCATTCTTTTATTTAAAATCATAAAATGATATACAAGAGCTTTCCAATTTTTGTGTTACTTTGTATTTGTCTAATAGCTTTAGTTGGTGAATCTGCTGGGATTGGTTAGTAAATTAGCATAGTAGCGTATTATAATGACTCATGTGTGCTGGTTATAGTAAGAAGTGAAAAGGCTTCAGACATTACACCCGATGCTGTAAATGAATATCTAGAACAACACAAACTAACTTGCAGTGATATAATCTGTGATAATACCTTAATCAAAACCGTACTTTCCTATAAAGAGGCAATTGATACGGTCACAAGTGATTTTGGAAGCAAGACATCAAAGATTAAACCATTTATTAAAGACAATATCAAGGGTGTTCAGGATGATTTAGAGGCATTGATAATAGATGTGAAATTCCAAATAGAGCAACTCCGGCTTAAAGGTCGGTTAACCAACGACAAAGTCAAGCAGATTCTTGATAAAGCCCATAATGAAGTCCTGCAAAAGAGCATTGTATCAGAAAGTGAATGGAAAACCGTGTGTCAAAATCTCTGGTCAACGTACAAGCCATCTAAATGGTACAAAAATGCATTTAAATCCAAACTATCTGTATCTCAAAACACCGCCTCAAGACCTGGTACTCTAATGGAAACGATAGCACAGCACATAAAACTACTCGATATCCTAAATGAAAGCCAAAGTACCAATATTGTCAATTTGATACGGGCGAGTATTGAAAATAAAAACTATGGGCAATGGACAATGACCGAATGGATGGACTTTCTTTCAAACTCAATTGAAACAAACGTAGAATTAAACAAAGATCTTCTTTACCAAGTGATTGAATCTATAAAAGATAGCTTGGTAGAATTTAAATTAAACGAAAAATACTCCAGTCGTATGCTCTATAGTGGTGTGGGAGATGCCGTTCACCGGTTTATCAATGAATTAAAAAATACGACTTCAGTAATTAAAACATCGATACATCATCTCGATCACACTGTGAAGAATTCATCAATGTGGATTGATAACATGTTACACTCATCACGCTGGCTTATGTTTGTGAAAAAAGACTTTGCCAACCTATATAGCAATATAAGAATTATACTAGGACAAATAGAAACCAACATAACTCAGAACTGGAATTCATATCAGCAGAATTTAGATAACGAATCTTCAAATGATCCGCAACAAATCAAAGCGACATCGACTCTTATATTAGGATATCCTGATATAAAGCCGTCTTCGACAGCAGATATACTCAAGAGTTCAATGGCTTCTCCAACCACTTTAACAGAGGATGCGCTAGACAGAACGACGACCATCAATGTAGTTGATAAAGAGGCACAAGCACAGAGTATCATAACAGATTATGGGGATGAAATTCAAACGGTCTATCCTGTACCCACAAAAGTATCAGAGGCCATCGTTTACTCCAAGAGCAACCTTCATAGTCATGACTTTATTGATCCCTGGGAAGAAAACGAACCGGACATCTACAGAAACCTAGGATATTCAGAAACTCATGTTGAATGGATAAAAAGCTATCTCGAAAGACATTTTAGAAATAATAAGTCGGCAGCATGTGGAAACATGAACGAGGCTACTCAGGCGATAGGACGTTATCTCAAAAATATAAAAATTCAATCTCCCTGTCAGATCGAGAAAACAATTGAAATACTCCGAAAACACTTGTATCGATGGCGAGTATCCTGTGATAATTAGATGAATTATCCGGGGTTCGCCTATTTAACATATGAATTCTGTACATTTCTTCTTTCCTAAAAAAGACTATTAAATTAAAAAGTACTTTTTATTGACTTGTCTGTCATTATTGAAAAACATTGACAACTTAATGCTTAAGAATTTCGAAAATGGCCTGATACTACCTTTCAAACAATTACGTTAACCAAAAATAGTTTGTGGTTACACATCCCCATTTTTCGAGTTACTAAACTTAATTTGTAACCTACCTTTCCTCTTTTGCTCATTTCAGCTTACTGTCGCCAAAATTACTTAAATAAAGCTACGAATGACAAAACAAAAACAAAAAAGGAGAAAACAAAACCTGTTGATCTGTGCTTTAGAACTGTTGTACGAAACCCATCATTCCCCCAGAGTATGTGTTTTCCTATTGAAATTCAAAGCCGTATCACAAACAAATAAACCAACTTTTGCGTTTATTGGGCCCTTAACCCAATTTATGGCAACTTAATGCAGCTGAACACGATTATATCTGCGAGTTTTAATAAATTGAAGCACTTAAGTGCCTTGCAGTCATACAAAAATCTATACTCATTCTATCAGACTAAAATGAACACAATAAAACGGCAGCAGCGCCTGGTGGGTGAGTGATAGTTATGAAATACAATTACATCAGAATTAATTAAACTGACCATCATATGAAAAATGAAGTAATAGAAATAAATGGACCTAAAAGGATTATTCCAGAAAAATCAATTGAGCACCACCTTGAACCAATATTGAAGTATCACAAGAAATTCTTGACACAAAAAGTCAAGACATTTCTCTTTTGAAAAATATAGATCCTCTTTAGGTGCTTTATTCATTGAGCCTTTCTTATTCGTCGCCAATTAATTGATGCCATAATATAAAAAGAAAATACTGGCAACCACAGTGAATGGTGGTATTATTCACAAGTAATAATTATCATAAATAGTACCAATCAAATGTTTGGCCGGTTGGTTTGCTTTCCTATCTCTTCAAACCCCAACAGGTTGGATACCATCCTAAAATACAAACGTGATGCCAATGTATGTTTGTTTGTCCGGCTTTTTCTTCGTCTTCATCTTCTACTAAAGAATTTCTTCTATTTCTATAGTTCCCGAATGAACCGATCAGTACGTCATCATAGTCGAAGGATACTTTAAGTGTATCTTATTTCTATTTTTGATAATAAAAAAAGGTACTTTTATGGTGCCATGGAACATTGAATATATTTTATGAGATATTTAAGAAGCTCTCTTACTCAAAAAAATAAATAAATAAAGCAGTAGTAACAATAAAAATATCCTTCATGTAACCTTTGCCGGTTTTAGGGTTAGGACGGTTCGTAGTTCATGTACTTGAATAGCACGTTTTTATGATATACTTTATACCGATTCACAGGAGTATTCATTTTGTACTCTTATGGACACTTATAAAAGTGATTATGGCAATATAACTCTAGCACGGACAATATTCTAGTGTTAATTTTTATTTGAAAAATGGGGGAGGGGGAGGTGATCAACAATGGTATCATTATAATAGCTATTTCGTTGTTTCGCATTCGTATTGATTGCTAAGACTGGAACATAGAGGTTTATTATAATATACAGTGTGATATTCATCAATTCATATTCCCATAAATTCATGATTTGCTCCGATTTACTTCTTTCCTAGCTGACTGGCTCCACTTCTCTTTATATTCACCAGTTTGATTGTTCCATTAGATGTGAATTTATAGAGCTACCACTGCATATGTTATAGAAAGGGCACTCCAAAAAATACAATCGAGTCAAATAATCTGAATATTATTACCAAGTCTAGTGTGGATAATATATGTCAGTTTGAACACCCTTATAACTTCAAATGTTTTTTTAACGTTATCTTTACTGTAATAAATTCTATAATCTCTTGTAACACTCCTTTGTTTTAAAAAGAAAAAAGATAATTGATACCTAGTATCGATTTATAAACTGTGAAAATTACTTATGATAAGAAAAATATTTGCAATAACTCTACAATATATTTTATGGATATAGTTCTGTATTGGATATGAGAATATTAGTATTAGTGAGTGTCAGAAACCTAGAATTGCTATAATGATTTTTTGTTAGCCTTTGTTAAGCCATAAACAAAATTATATAAGTGCTTAATAATATTCAATAAATTTTAAACCATGTTTATTTTGCATGCTTATCTTCCATTAATATGATCTTTTATAACAGTAGCAATGTCATTTATTCCATTTCTGTCTTTCTTTTATTTTTAGTCTCGAATGGAATATATGAGTGCTATTTACCTTTTTTTAGTATATGAAAATATGAATCTGTATGTTAGCATTGATCCCTAAAAAACAAATAAAAGTAATTGTACCATCAGATAAAGATATAATAAATAACCGAAAAGGTAGTTACTAGATGATACTAAGTATTGAAAGAGGGATAAAGGCTACTTTTATTGTTAATTCAACAAACCTTTTTTAACATCTTATTTCAAACTATAACAAGAATAACGCCATTTGTTATGTTTCTAAAGATATATATTGGAGAGTCTGTTAAATATGGGATTTAAAAGGTGGACTTGTTTATGTAATTATATGACAAATGAACTTAAGACAGGGGTATTTATTGTAATGACTGACTATCTAGTTAAATTTCTTCGGTGAGGAAAGAAACAAAAATATATTGATTTTTTTTTCTTTTTCTTTTTTTTTAATGTGCTTTTTTGACATCAAGTCGGTATTCAGGATCATCCTCTGCCATGACCTGCATACCATTTTTTAGCACACCGACACGTTTAAGTGTCAGTAAATTCCTTGCATAATTAGAATGATTATATACACCACCGTTGAACGCACTAGTTGCATCTTTCCCGATCATCCCCTGAATCAACTTTTCGCCACCAGGATGTTCAAAGCCTTTGACATCGTATAATACACCTTCAATGAGCACCCAATTTTTGTCATTATTTAACACAAGAGACTGAAATTCCTCCCATGAATAAATTGGAAGGTCTTTTAATTCTGTACCGTATTGTAGCGTGGATCGGGTTTGTGCCATTTCCTTTTCTTTCATCCAAAGACGCCCCTTTGTAATTTCGTTATCCTGTACACGTTTCAACTCGTAAGCAAGACCCAAGAAAGATAAAATAGATATAAGCCATTTTGTGGGATCCCATTGGTACGTTTTGATGGCTGATCTGTAGTCCTGTGGGAATTGATGATGGAAATTATGGTAACCTTCACCCATTGTGATAAAACCGGTAAACCAGTGGTCACGGGGTGTATTATAATCATCGTATGTAGCTTCTCCTAACCAATGTGCTAAACTATTCACACAAAATGTAGCATGATGGTTACAGGTTATACGCAAAACACCGGCATAAAAGAAACCACCCTACAATCAGACAAAGCCATTAAAAGTGTTAATATTCTACTGACTTCTTTTTTTTTTGTTTTCTTTAAATAAATCCATGATCAATTTTAGTTTTTACCTTAAAATCACCCCATCCAAAACCAGCGATCAGGACAGGAAGTATCATTCCCAAAAAAAATGTTAGAAAAAAGTAGTGTCTGTGTTGAAATTCTGCGATCTTATCAGCCTTGATATCAGAAACGTCAGCATTTCCAATGCGGTTCCTAGGTCGATGAATCAATAACCAAAAAAAATGTGAATAAAAGACTCCACGATGCGCACTGTATGGGTCTTTATCGGTATCGGTCCATCTTTATGGGGAAAGTAAACAAATAAATTAAAAATAGAATATAAAAAAATTAGTTTAAAGGATAAATAAAGAAATTATATACTTGCCTGTGATGTGCACGATGGTCCCGACACCAAGTTTTTATTGATCCTTGAACAGCTCCAGTTGCGGCTATGCAAAGAATAAGCCTTAAGAGTGGTGTGGCTCTATATGATCTATGGGCCCATAGCCTATGGTAGCCTTTATTTATTATTAGAATTGGTAATAATAATCCAGGGAAAAAAGTCTATTATATTACCTGCTGTTATTCCAAGCATCGTAATAAGATATAGAGCAAGAGACAGGTATGCCGTATATTTTGGACAATATGTAGTAAAAAGTCCATACATCGACAAAATGGGTGTGATGATCAGATAAAGTGCTTGGTACCAATAAACATATCTATGCCAGTTTTTTAATGTCACTTTTTCGTCGAATAGTGCCGGAATAGCCTGCTTTTCTAGAGGCTGTTTCATTGACTCTGTGTGTGTCACCTTGAATTTATGCATAATAAAAGTACCGTTGTATAGTTGTATGTATGAAAATAATGAAGTCGTAAATGGACTGGAAGGTGGGTTTCCAACAATGGCCTCTTTTTTGTAGTATTACTTGATGTAGTTGTATTCAAAAAAAGGTTTAGAAATACTTATGAACTTAAACTATTACAAAAAAAAAAGAGGAATTACAAACGAAGAATACAAAGAAAAAAGCTAATATTATCATGACTCCCAGATATATATACTCTTTTACAAGAGAAAGAGCACATGCTTTATTTCTTTTTTTTTATTGAATACCAACAGAGTTTTAAACTAGCCGAAAAAACTCATTGTTGTCAACTTTAAAGTCATTTATTAGAACACGCAATCTCTATATCCGATGTATGTCTGGCATCTTGTTCCGAAAATACTACCTCTACCAATTTAAAATCGATGTCTTCTTGATGGAAACCAAGAATAAAGAATGATTTCTGTCATTGGCGCTTCTATTTTCAACATTAAACATTACCCGTTGAATGAGTTAATTATAGAACATATAGAGATAAACTTAATTGTAGATTATACTACCTCTTATTATCCTTTTAAATAACATTTTAAAGATGGATTCAGTACGTGGATCATTGTTTAAACCGAATAGCACTAAGCTGCATTGAGTATATTAGATTTTGGAATATATATGTGCTTCTAATTGACTTTGATCGAATCTAGTACCAAAAATTACCTTATTAGTATTACCAATGGCTACTTCTGATGGTATATATATAACGTCAGTGTTTGTAAGTTCTACGCTATTAGCTGGCAAAAACTACTTGCTTCTTTTACATTCACTTCTAATATATTGCATAAGAAAAGTAGATGCTTTTAAGGATAAATAATACTTCCAGCATTTTGATAATGCCATAGCTGGAAAATATAATTGCCCTTGACTTTTTTTCTGCTTGGCTTCTAAAAAAGTTGGTTTTTTTAAGCTCATATTGATATTTTTTTTTACGGCATTAATGCTTCAAAAAAGCGTGTTTAAATTGATCCAGTTTAGACATTACAGTTCAAACTTTGATAAAGTCTTCTAAAACTGATAGAAATATATTAATATTACTGCTATATAGTATATTAATTGAGTTATAGAGTAAAAAAGAAATGAAGACTTATTAAAAGTAATACATGGTGAAATTTGCATTAACTGTAGTACATGTCATTTCTTTTTTTTTTTTTTGGTTTAAAATCTTGACAAAGTGAAAATTCAACAAAAACAACCTGTTTAACCTCCTCTTTTCTTTTTCCTTACTTTATTAGAGTATATGGAAATAGCAAAAAATGATCACATCAGTGGAGCTATACATATTTCTACGGTAAGTCAGGACGGCTAATAGTTTAACTGTTTTTTTTTACAGGAAAATATTGAATGTTTCACGTTCACATGAAAGGATTTGATGATATAGAATCGGTTACCGATCTTACAATAGGTAAAACACCCTTTCTTTCCGGAATTTGTCTTGATTTAGAGTTCATTTATGGCAAGCAGCCCATATATGAATTTCTACTTTCCTTTCTTAAAAAGTTTTCCAGATTTTACAAACCCTGACTTTCTACTTTAAGTAATAGTAATCGAGAAAAAAACATGCAATTGTTCCCCCATGTTAACATAATTTGTAACTTATAAATTACACTACTATCATTATACCGTCAAGAGTAGGACTGTGAGATAGGCAATTCTCTTAACACTACGACCGAAAAAAGCTTCTCGGTGTCACTTTATTAGATCAATATAGCAAGAGGGTTTTGTCGTTTGTTTAAAACTATAATCTCGATATCAAATTCTGTATATCTATTTTGTTTTATTATTAATCTCTGTTTTCTCTTTCCGTTTCTACCTTCTTATGAAGATTTTTGTACCATAACAAAATCGATTTGTGCATATTTCATTGGAGTTCATCTGAATATGAATATGTATACGAGAATCAATCATTTAATTATCCCCCTCTCTATTGTAGTCTTTTTTTTATTATTATACATATATGTGATCCAAGGAGTCTTCAGCGACAAGGAATCATGGCAAGTCATTGCAAAAACTACTGACATTTTAAGAGTTTTCAAAAAATAAAATAAAAAGGGTTATTCATTCATATCGATATATGAACTTTCATTAATTATGGTGTTTCATTACTAATTATACGTAGGAACATTACAAGTTTTTTCTGCTTTTTAATAAAATCACTCCCAGGCTCTTTTTACTTGTTGTTAGATCACAGGAATACAACTTTTTTTGAAATTGCCACAATCTATAGTTTTTAAATAAATATGTTGAATTTTATCCTATCACGTATAAAAACTACAATAATGGTCTATTCCTCAACAGTTTTCATAGCAATATTTTCAATTGTGGTGTATTTTACTACCAGATTTCTCTTATTCCATAGTCATAAAATAAAAATTCAAATTACAAAGACAACCATACTCTCAGTGGAAACAACAGCTTAATTCCCAAGTTCATGGCTTCAAAGTTAACTGGTTTTGATTACTGGTTTTTCGGTTTCATCTGATCTGAAATTGAAATGTGATCAAAGCCGTATAAGTTTAAATATCAATGTAAAGGACAATAAGCAATGTATTTTGTTTATATAAAAATGTATGTAGCAATAATAAAACTGATCGAAGGACGGCAAAAAGTGATGGAAAGCTTCTGTCGTTTAAAATAGAAGAAAAACCAAAATATACCTGTGTGTGTTACAGTTATCAAAATATACTATGCTGGTCCAGTATCGTCTAATTCGGAGTTTACGATGATGATATCATATTTTTGATTTTAAAGAGTGGAGAAAGAGTGGAGAAAGAGAAAAAGAGAGAGAAAAAGAGAGGGAGAAAAAAAAATATAAAGAGAAGAGAAACTTTTTCCATGCATTTGAGCATGTGATATTTTTGTTTAGCTGAACAGTAAAAAAATCAAAGTATTAATCATAATAAACTTTCACGTGAATGGCAGATGAAAGCATGATGTTCTTTTATATTGTTACTTGAAAAAAAATGAATCTCGGTTTTATTCATTTTTTATCATTTTTAGTGTTAAATAAAAAATAGGTTAAAAGAATTACTTTAATAGTATCACTTGTGCTTGCAAGTCAAAAGGATGATATTTTATATGTGTCAGAAAAAAAATTAAACAGGGGGAATTTCTTTTTATTCATGTGTGTCACCTCTCTCTAAAATATGGTTTTTTAGTCATTTTCATTAGTTGAAAAAAGTAACTGTCACGGTCTGTGTAGATGGATTTCGGAGTTTTGTGTGTGAACAAATAGTGAACTGTCCATTTCTGTCCTTCTTTTTCCTCTCTTTTGTCATAACAAATTATATATACACATACAAAAATGGTTGTTACTCACGCAGGTGTCGACGCTTTTAACAAGTATTTGGGAACCACAGTCGGTCGTGAAAAATTGTGCCGTTTCGTTCAATACTTTGCTCGTTTCTATGTCTTTTACTTGTTCCGTCAGGGAGCACCCAAAGACACCATTCAGCGCTGGGTTGATCTCAAGACACATCTCGGTAATGGTCGTAAGTTCTACCGTCTTTTGAAGCCTGTCGAGTTTGCTCAAGCTGGCGTCAAGAACCTCAGTGTTCGTGATGAAGTCTTGCGTATCACTGGTGTTGCCAAGCAAGCTGGTATGTTCATTTACTACTGCACTGAAATGTTCGTTTTGGTAAGTATGCACTATCCTATTTGTTTACTTTGATCTAACTTGCATTATTTCATTAGGCCAACTCTATCAACTTTTACAAGCACCCCAATGTCAAGAAAATCAATGAATTTGGTCAGAAGTGCTGGCTCTTCGCCATTTCTGCTTCTTTGATTTCAGGTTTGTACAAGTTCAAGCAATTGAGCGTCCGTGAACATATGCTTGAGAAGTCTCGTAAGGCTATCTCCAGCTCCTCAGAAAAGTCAGAGGAACAGGTTGCTGAGTTGAAGACCCAAGAGAAGGCTTTGGTCAAGTAAGTGTTGCTTAATGTATGGGTTTATTAGTTGCTTGTTACTGATTCTTATGAAACATAGGGACAAATACAATGCTAGATACCAATTTGTTCAAGATGCTTTTGATGCTATCATTCCTTCCACTGGTTTGGGTTACCTCGGTGCCGATGAAGGCATCGTTGGTATGGCTGGGTAAGTGTTTTATTAAAATAAGAAAGATAACGTTGTTATTAATACATCATATACTTTAGTATGATCACATCCTTCATGGCCATGAACAGCCACTGGAAGAAGTTGAATGCTTAGACTAGATTTTATTTTCCTAAAACGAATAATAAAGGAGTTTGAATATGTTGATATGATGGATAAACTATTGCTTATGCGTTTGGTACTACAAAAAACCACTCGTTTGGGGGATTTTTATGGGATTTTTATGGGAATTGGTTTAGAATATCATTTTTCCCATGCGATTAAATCACAAAAAAAATGACATTTGAATGTTTATGCTTAGCTTATAGCCATTGAAAGTAAACAGGAAGTGCAAGTATTTGTTTACTTGTATTTGTTTCATCTACTAAAGAGTATTCTATTAATACAACTGAGAAAAGGTATTATCATAATACCAAACCTTATCTATTGTTGTTACGTAATCATCATAATCATGGTACTAATAATACTTTATAATATCTATTTCACACAGCTGGTATTGTATGTTTTGGTTTTATTCAACATGTATAATTGTATGTTTCTTAGTGTCTAACAAAATGATTTCGGCTGGAAATAAAAACAATAATCCACAGAACTAGAGCATTAAAGTATTCAGCCTCCACGTCTCTTAATGGTCTTTTCGGTGCGACTTGCTCCGATAGAACAGATGTGCAGTGATCAATTTACACTATAAAAATATATTAGGGCTATTTTATCAATCTCAGTTCAAATCAGCTTGACGGACATGCGTCATAGTCTTGTGCCTATTATTAATAAATAAAAAGAGCATTAGAAATGGAGAGCTTTTTCCTTGGTTCTGTAGTACCATCGGTTTTATTTTCCGTATTACATGATCCGTATTGAATGGAAATAACTTGTAGATTTGATATAAACAGCAATGGAAATTCTGACGGAAGCTCGCTTTTCGCTATCATATATGTATATTAAATTATAACAAAGAGTGGTTAAATCTTGTATAAATATCATCAACCCATACTGAATGGATCAGAAATACCAAAACACAGACTATGTATCTTTACACCAATGCTATGCCGTACACAAAAGAAAGAACGCAAAAAATACCGGGAAAGTGGATTTGCAAATGCTACAACTGAAAAGAAGCAGTCCTCCATTTCCAACTGGGAATAATCGAACAAATGTGAATGGATAAGAAGAGCAAAGGAGTTGTGATTCACCTATTAAAGCAACCTCATTTGAGAATTTTTCAATAAAAAAGACCATCTTGAAACCCAAAATGCTAACTAAGTATAGATATAGGCCCAGCGCCATTACTTCAAGTAACTGTGACCAAAGCGATACACAGCAAAACACTTGCATTTGACAGCATTCCCCAAAAAGACCAAGAAATTGCTTTCAAACCCAGAGGGACAGTCCTATGTTTTTTTTTCTAGACTTTGAAGACCTGTGCTCTTAACTTCTGATACTTATTTTATTATCAATAATATTATCATTATAATATTAAGATAGTCTGATTAAGATTTTCTCCCTAAATTAATTGCACATTGGCATCTAAATCAAACTAGTCAACATGGGAAAATCAAAAAGGTCGATGAATCCAGCGGATGCGTTACGTGAGTATTCTAAATTGTCAATCAATAACAGATGCAAAAGTTCCTAAAAAAGCTAACAGTGCGCAAACATATTTCTAGGTAAACAACAGCGCAAACGTGAACTTAAAAAGGTAGGTTATAACAAAAAAATGATATCGACCAGTATAATAAATAGTATTTTATAGAATAAAGAGGATCGTAAGCGTGCCCGTGAAACGGTATTGGCTAAAAAGGACATTGATAAAGTAAAGCAGGATATTTCGAGATTGGAACATTTGGGTAAGAAGAAGAGCGAATTGGATATATAAATCACAACAGTTACTAACGGTAGTAATAAAAAGCTGGTTCGGGTCAATTGGATAAAAATGGACAAACACGGTTAGATACATTAAAGGGCGAATTGGGTAAAATCGAAAAGGCCAAAAAGGCGACGGGTCTCACTGGGTAAGTTAATAGACGTGGATTATGAGCCTTGATATTAAAAGCGGAATGAAAACAATGAAATAGAGCCCAGGCAGCTTTTGCAGCGCGTATGGAGGAGCATGATAAAAAACACGAAGGAGATTCGAGAAAACTAGTCTTTGACCCGAAAAGAGGCGCATTTGTTCCGGCAAAGAAGAAAGGTAATTTCATGCTTTTTATTTTGGGAGTAATCAAAATCTGTGTGCTTCTTATAATAAAACGTTGCTTAGATACCAAACAGAGTACTTCCGAACAACAAGGAGAGCACGAAGAAGAGGGCTCTTCCGATTCATCCTCTGAATCAGATAGCGACTTAGACTCTGATTCGGATAGCGAAAAAGAGTCTGGGAATGAGGATGAATCTGAAATTGAAGGGGATATACCGCCTCCTTCAGCCGAAAAAGAAGAAAAACAACCTCGTGAAATAACTGAATCAGACGATGAATATGAAATCCCACTTCCTCCAGGCCCGCCACCGCCTAGACCTTTTGCAGAACAATTTATTCCAATGCAGGCGATGCAATCCAATATGGTTCATCCGCCACCTCCACCACCAGGTGTGCCTGTTTATAGAGGTACTTATGGCGTACCACCGCCTCCACCACCACTATCAAATGCACAGTTTGGACAGAGAATGCCTCCTCCTCCTCCTCCGATATATTATGGATACCATCCACAACATCAACACCCACCACCTCCACCTCCCATCATTAGACCTCCACAACGTAAGTTATATATGATAACATCAAGAGATATGGTGACTAAAAAAAAAACTGCTGATTAACTAGACCACATAGCCCGACCTTCAACATCTTATACAGCGCCTGTCAGTTATCCTAACAAGGAAATTTCACAGACAGAGCAAAGCAGCAAACCTGCACCGACGATTGCAACGATTTCAGCCGAGCCGCAATTACGTGATCTTCAAAAAGAATTGTTAGGATTTGTACCAGCTGCTCTGCGTCGTAAGCAAGCAAACGCACAAAAGAAAGCAGCATTACCGAAAGGGGCAAGACCAAATATCAATGCTGCCCCAACAATCGATGATGAAGAAGATAATGATTACAATGAATAAAGCGTGTGTATGTGAATATAAAACGATTTAAGCTTACTGAGTGAGAAGGCTTTCCTTGATTTCATAACGTGTATTTTGCCTCAAAAGTTAGCTTTTTTTGTGGAACTGTTCATCCTTTTCATACTAGGAAGTTTGAAGGATTTCCTTCACATGCTTATGTAGTTCGTTTATTAGCTAATTAAGGTAATGTATGTCGTTCTTTCATGGTGTTCTTGAGAAAAGGAAAAAGTATCTGATTGAAAGACGAAAGGTTCTCTGTTTCATGTGAATGACCCGAAATCAACCCGTTCAAAGAAGAATGTGCTTGTTATGGTTCGGATTTGGTTAGTTAATCACACACACATTAATATTACGGATCAATATATTTAGTTTACCTTATTTTTAATTTACTGCATTAAAAAAGAAAGTCTATTTTTTAACTTTGACTACATAAAGATATATGGAACTGTGACATATTATAATCAGTGGGATTTTTTCGCCTTGATGTATCAATATTCAAGCAGACTAAAACATCACGTTTATGTAATCGTCCATTAGAATGGAAAATTTCATGAAACCGATCAAAGTCTACCAAGTGTAATTTAAACAATGCTATATCATTTTAAATCTCATTAGGAACTATAATACAACTTCGTATCCCTCTAAGCAACCCAAATTGTTTTGAAAAATGTTTTTTATTTATTTATGTTTTCTTCAGAAAAGAAATATGCATAGAAAATGAACAGGGTATTGAACAATGTAATAAAGGGAAATATTATTTACATAGAAGGGTCATAAAAACCAACAGATTCCCAGCGCTGAAGAAATTTAGTAAAGAGATTGGCATCAAGGACAGGGGAATTTTCAATAATAGGAGTGACATCTTTGGTCTTCTCAGTTTGCCAAATAGGCATTTTGAAGGGCTCGCTGAAGTTGCTTTCATAGAAAGACATGAGGCGGAATGAAGGATTAGTGTCGTCCTTGGAAAGTGTTTCAACCCATTCATTAGGAGAGACTACATCAAACTTCATACCGGAAGCCTTCATGGAATCCAAAATATCAGACCAGTGAACAATACGAGGATTAACAATATGATAAATGGATTGATCTTGATCAGCACAGAGGTTGGCAGTACGAAGCATGATATCAACAATAGAGGCAGCGGCGTAGTCAACAGTAATCCAATCAATGACAGTATCTAATTCAGGCATTTTATGCATAATGGAACCACCACCAATAAACATCAAAGGATATTGTTCAGAAACATTCCAGACACCATTAACAGAATCACCACAGACTTGACCAAGACGTTCAATGTAACAAGGGAAGTTCTTTTGAGTAGTAAGGAAATTGAAAAGAATTTCAACAACAAACTTGGATTGAGCATAACCCATGGGCATGGCGACATGAGAATCAAGAGGCAAAGGAATTTCTTCAATTTCGGTACCAGCACCAGCACTAGCACTAATACTTGAAATAAAGTGGACATGCATAGGGTTAACATCCTTGTAAGCAAACTTGAGGAGGTTGTAGAAAGGAGTAATACACTCATTATCAAAATGATCCACAGGCATATTGAAATCGAGAAGCCAGGCGCAGTGTTGAATGATAGTGACTTCTTCCTTAAGTTGTTCATAAAGTTCTTTACCATAACCAAGATAGGGTTCACTAAAGTTCATTGAGAGTGCCTCGACACGATCGGTATCTTCTAAGAGGGAAACATCAAGAGAACGAGATTCGAAAGCTTGGATTAAACGGCTATAAAGTTGTTCCTTTTTACCACGAACAGCACAGTAGACCTTCTTTACTGTAGGATCGTTCAAAAGATCACGAAGCATAAAGGAGCCAAGAGAACCAGTCGCACCAGTCAAGAATACAACCTTAGGTTTGCTTTCATCATAGTTGTTCTTGGCAACACCAAAGTCCTTGTTTGCTTTCTTGAGGTAATCCTGAGCAAGTTTCTGGGTTTGTTCATAGCGCTTTTCAGTTTGCTCCAAGGCATCTTCAGTCTCATTCGACATCAAGGCATCACACATAGAGTTGATGGTAGGATGCTGGAAGATAAAATTCTGGGCGACATCATCAAAGTATTGAGCAATCATGTTACGGAATTGGATAGAAGTAAGAGAATTAAGGCCAAAGTCGAAGAGGGACTGGTTACTATCCTTGAAGGTGGAAGTAGGCATGTTCAAAACCTTGGAGATACTTTCAATCAAGAAATTTTTAGTCTGCTCATGATTCCAGGTGGAGGCATCTTTATTGTTGGTTTCAGAGCGAACAGGACCATCCAAGAAGTCTTTATAAAGCTTTTCAACTATATCCTTAAATTGGAGTTCAGCCTTTTTTCTCATAACAGTGCCTTTATCGGTAGAAGGCAATTGTTTGTTCAAGGGGAGTATCTTGACCATTTGAGGAAGAATAGTACTATGGCTAGGACATTCTTTGTTTGCTTCCTTGACAGCATCATGAACGGCATTAATCATTTCTTCAGGGGCCAAATTGAGGGCATATTGAGTATCAAGACTAACTAAAGCCGCAGTGAGTTGACGACCACTACCAATAACAGCAACTTGATTAACGATTGGGACTTGGCGAATGGTACTTTCCATAGGAACGGGATTTGTTTTTTCACCATTTTCCATAATCAAAACATCATCTCTGCGGCCTTGGTAGATGTAATAGCCAGGGAAGTGTGTATCCTCCTGGAAAAGGTCATTCGTGTCGTATCCACCATCAGGACGGTTGGCAACGCCATTTGCAAGAGTAGGAGAGTCACCACGAATATAAAGATGAAGGACAGTGGGATCGGCAGGATCATTGACTTCAAATACACAGTAAGACTTGCCTTCCTCATCAGCACCGAAAGCACGGATGGAACCCCAATTCTTGCTTTTAGGATCCATATCAGCAGACATAATGCCACCAATTTCAGTAGTACCATACATATCTCGTACATTCACACCATGGGCATGGAGCCATTCACCAGCTTCGTGCTTAAGTGGAGCACCGCCAAAGACAACATAATTAAGGGCATTTACCTTGGAGAAGTCATTGGTTTCTTTAAGATAGCTGATCATTTGTTCAAGAATAAGAGGAGGAGCACACATAGTAGTACACTTGTTATAACCGAGAGCAAAATCGATGTCTTCTTGGGAAGGAGGAAGTTTTCCCAAGAAGACTACGCTACCACCGACGGTAGCCATAGTAAAGGCAGTAAAGAAGCCAAAAATATGGAATCTATAAAGAGATTTTTTTAAAAAAATGTTAGCAGGTCGTATATAAATAACCATAACATTCATTTATATTTAAAAGAATTACTTACAGAGGTGCACAGGAGAGAAAAGTATCGTTTTCATCAATCTTCTTGAGATCTTCACGAGTATTAATAGAAAGATGGAATGGTTTGACCATATTGAAGAGGTAACGGTTGCTAAGATAAATGGGCTTGGGGAAACTAGTTGAGCCAGAGCTATTGTTTGTTTGTTTTTTAGATAAAAATATCATAGATTAGTATAACGAATTAAAAAGAAGTCGTGATTTCAAAAGTTACCTATGAATAATCAAAGCTGCCTTGGTAATATCTTCATCTGAGAATTTAGTATCAATCAAGGTGGCTGCATTGGGGTTAAGAGGCTCCTTCAAAAGTTCTTCGATATCAAAATTCTGAATGCAGATGGCTTTAACGCCAGGAACTTGAGCAGCACTGTTCTTTGCAATACGGTCATATTTCTCATTGGCGATGAGGAGTTTACAGTTGGTCTTTTCCAAAAGGTTGACATTAGCAGCTTCAGAATTGCGAGGGGAAAGACAGAGCAGAGTGACACGTAGCTTAAGAAATGCAATCATGGCAATACCATAGTCGACAGAATGATCTGCAATAAAACCAACTGTGTCAAGACCCTTAGCATACTCGAACCATTTACAGGCCAGGTTGGTTGCAAGATGATCAACTTGAGCATAAGTTAAGGTTTTGAATCCAGGATTTCCATCAATCAAGGAATAGTAACGAAAGAAGATGTTGTTGCTGAATTTCTGGGTTTGGTGATCCATAAAGCTAGTAAAGGCTTTATGATACTCGGACACAGTTTGACCAAGATCAAAGCAAACGTTTTCAAGAGAAGTAGACATGGCGGTATGTAACTAATAGAGAATGGATGTGATAATGAAATGAAATGATGATAACCTTCTCTTTTTTTCGGCAAAGCTGGCGATATATATATCTTTTTTTTTTTTTTTCCAAATTCTAAAACTTGAGTCAAGACCATTGATTAAATCAATACTGTTTCATTAAAGGGTGATATTTCTACCGCTGATGTAAAGCACACTTTTTTAGAAATATTATCTAAAATCAAGCATTTCGGATAAATCTTTTCTCTGGTGTTATAATAATTTATTTGAAAAAAGTTGGAGAATGCGGTAAAACCGTCAAGGACATCGAAATCAAACAATTATAAAAAAAGCGACGAACGCTTACATAAGGCAATTTTCTACCTTTTTTTTTACAGTTGAGGGCTGAGCCATTAGTTCAATGAGAATCATAAACAAAGACATTTATGATTGATAAAAGTATGATATAATATAAATATCTGAATAAGAACAAAAAGTTTCAAAGTGTGAAGAAAGGATAAACCCTGAGCGAGTGATCTATAATCGCTGAGGAGATTCTACTCCATTTTTTTTTAAATACATATATCCTATAAAAAAAGATATTGTTTTTTATTAGCCGTGAAAACAAAACAGCGAAAAACGTTACGAACAGACGCTCAAAGTAATTGTATAAGGCGTTTCGAACTCTATTGGGAATGCCTAAGAACATGCAAGCAGAGGAGTGAAAAATTAGAATGAAAATCAATTAGTTCAATTCAATCCCATCTCAATAGCCAGGAAGGGTAAAAATTTTGAATATGAAGTGTGTAATATTCGGCTAAATATTTAACACTCAGTGATTCAACTGACACAATGTTATTCTATACTTATCGCCACATATTTGTACGTTAAAAAATCTTGAAAATAATCCTTGGATTTGTGAATAATAAAAGTCGTAAATATAAGCATAATTAGTTTATCCTACCTCCTTGCTATGCTGAACATTCAAGAAAAGGCAAATATTTTCATTTTTGCTTAATTTGGTAAAATTATGCAACTCCAAATTTGGTGTATTGTTTTTGTTGTGATTTCATTTTTACGCCAACTTGGAAGAGAAACGAAATGGTTTATTATACATCTCTGTTTGTTTTCTTTTCCCTTTTTCTTCCTAAAATCAAAATCATTTTTAATTATTATTTCTTTATTAAGTTTTATCACAATTAATGCCGCCTAATATTCATCAGACTGAGCAAGAAGTACGTCAGGCTTCTTATGAGAACCATTTTTGGGCTCTTGATAAATCAGGAATGGACAGTTTATTTGGTTATGTTAAATCTGGTCTCTCCAATCTTGACATGATACATGCAGTTTATACAAAGAGGTAAGCTATATTATAATTACAATGTGAAGAACGTGTGGGAATATCGAATATTAAGAGAGAGAGCTATTCAGAGCTGAGATAGAACAAGAGTATGGTCAGAAGCTTCAAGAGCTCTCTACATTTATCAAAGCTAAGGAAGAAGATTGCAGTGGTGTAGCTGCTGTCTGCAACGCAATGAGCTCTGAATTGGAGTGTGTATCAAACTCTCATTTGGAATTATCTCAAAAAATGGAAGATCAAGTTGCAGCTACTCTCAGAAAAAAAGTAGATCACTTTGACGATGTACTAGATAAATGGTCTATGTCACTTGCCGAATTATTCGATGAGCGCGAATTATCCACTTTAAAGCTTCTGAAGGTATTTTTAACTTTTAATATTTTTTTTGGAGAGAGGGGATGAGGGAAAAGAAAAGGAAAAGGATAAAAATGTTTATTTTCTCTTGGTAATCAAAATTAATTAATAACTATGGGTTTTATAAATAATAATAGCTCCAATCCAAATATATGAAGGAACGTGAGTCGACAAGAGGAAGGTCAAGTCCCGCTGGCGAGGCTTTAAGTAAGTAAAGATGTATATATAATTGTTTGATGGGTACTGGTTTAACCATTATACTTTACTTTAGAGAATCAATACAAGGCTTATGAAGAGGAGGTGAATAAACTTTCACAAGAATGGAATGAGGAATGGAAAAGTGCTTGCAAGGTAGTAATTTCATCATGTTTAGGAATAATAAACATTTACTAAATGGTAGTATTAGACTATGGATACAATGGAATACCGACGCTTTGATATTCTAAAAGACACATTATCTGACTACGCAGATCTCACTTCCGAAATAGTATATATTCAAGATAAAGTAGGTTTAAACATTTCATTCTTATTACATAAAACACTAATTACGAAATTTATAAAGTGGAGCGAGTTTATCCGCGGTGAGCTGGAAAAATATAACGTGGAAGAAGAGATTCAAAACTGTATTTCTAATCATGGCACCGGATCCCATGTGCCAAGTAAGTTTTATTTAAATTTACATGCCTTTGCTCTTATCTTAAGCATTTTTGGTTTCCTACACATTACTTTTTAGCCGCGAGAGAATATGTAGTGGATGTGCATCAGCGTAGAAAGCAAAAGAAGCTTCAAAAGCAGGCATTGATTGATGGACAGAAAATAACTCAGAGAGAGAAGTCTAATCAGGAAATCCATGAGGAACCCAATTTATTGGAGAAGTGTCACCAGAGAAATAGCACTGACTCATTCCAAGAACAGCCAAACAGACCCATTAGCCCTGCTTCTGTATATTCCGACTGGTCTGCTGCTGCTGAGCACCGAGCTCCTCCTCCTCTTCCTCCAACTGAGAATCCAAGCGAACCTATTGAGACTGAAAAAGCTACCCGTATACGCAAAATAATCAGCGAAAATACGGGTAGCACAGCACAGAGAGGGCAGATCAAAAGAAAACCCCTTAGCAAGTCATTTATGGAACACCACGCATCTAACCAGAGAGCTGGAACAAAGCAACATCAAGAGCCTGAAAAGAATACAAAGGATGCATCTCCGCAGAAAAATGAACGAAATAATCTCAATATGGATGACTCATTAGAGTCAATGCTGAGGAATTTTGAAAAAGCAAGCGGCATTGGAAATGAGCCGGCGGAGAATGATATATCCATCTCAACCCCACAACCTTATGATAATAAGGCTGATGCTGGCTCTATCGCAAGCAGAAGAGGGCATATCAATAATAATCGTGTTTCACAAAAAATAGAGAAATCTGACCCTTATTATCCACCTCCTGAAAAAAAGAGTAATACGACGACACACATATCACAAGATTTAGAAAAACCGGGATCAGCGTTAAATTCAGTCAGCAAAGAAAATAATTGTTTGAAAGATTCCCCGGATCAAAACCAAAGTTCCAAATACAGTTCACAAAATCACGGACTTTCCAATGATATGGTTCCGGCTGTTCCACCCAAATCTCCCCGCCCTTCTCCTCGTCCGTCAGCCCAAGTAATACCAGAATTGTCTCAAGCGGCCTTCTCGTCTAACCAGGCTTCGCAACATCAAGGTAATAACTCACATCAGCTATTATTGCAGCAGCAACATCAAAACTTGCCAAAATCAGCCCCACCGTCATCGCCATTAAATCATCACCAGCCTTCACCCATGGTCCAAAATCAATTCGTATCACCCGGTTACTCTCAGCAGCAACAGCAACAGCAGCAGCAACAGCAACAGCAGCAATATCAGTACCAACAACAATACCAGCATCAACAAAATACGTTAATACCACAAAATCAGTATTCCTACTCTAGACAGGCAACTCAGTCCCCAATGATACATCCACAAAGATCACCATCAATGCAACCTCAGCCATCCCCCAATATGTATCCACAAAGATCGCCCATGATGCATCCACAACCATCACCACAGCCTCAACATCATCAATCAGTGCCATCTCAGTTGACTCCATCCATACAACCGGCCTCAGCACACCAATATGGAACACATCGTGGTCCTCCACCTTCACCTATAAATACATCTAATAATTACGCTTGCTCTCCACTACCATCTCCTTCTATGCCATACGCCGCACCTATTTCACCAGGAGGTATACTGCCTCCATCCCAAGCTTATGGCCAGGGATATAGGCCAGAGGCACCACTCCCAGTTTATTATACCGATGGAACACCTATATTATTTTGGGGTAAAGCAAAACTATAAAATAATAGAGGCAAAGATAAAAGTTAACTAACCTAAAAACATTGCATTGTATAGCTACCTCGGACCGTAAGCATAAATCAAATGGTGACGGAGGTCTCTCCTTCAATCCGCATACATTAGTAGCTGTTTTTACAGAAGAACAAGGTGGATGGTGGACTGGCGCCACTTGGGACCCTCAATCAAATAGATGGATGAGTTATGGTGTTGTTCCTAACCATGAAATGTATAGAATTTAATTGATCCCCTACTTTCTAATTATTTCTTTATTTGGTTTATATTAGTAATAATAAAGGGAGTGCGTTTTATAAAAACAATATCTTTTAATAATTTTTATTGAACTAGTGAGATGTCTGTGCCTTTTTACGATCTTTGTTTTGTTTAAAACACAAAAATTGTACGACTGTACTTTTACGACTAAAAACCAATAGTTCCTTTACATGGCTTAATTCTGACTGGAGATTACCCGAATGTTGTTGTTGAGGATCATAGGCTTGTTCAATAGTTTGGTAAATAGATTGAAGGGTATCTGAGGCAGCAGGTGTCACGTATTGTGATAATGTCTGGTGCATAAATTCAATTTCTAAAGTAGCCTGAAGCATACCGCCCATACCAAATCTTTCTACCTGTCTAAAGCTATCTAAGCAGTCACTTGCCATATTCTCTAAAAGTTTAGATAGTGCCCTTGGTATCAGTTGCTTTGCGATACTACTGATCTGTGAATGTACCATCACTAGGGTCATCAATGCTTCATAAACAAACGGATGGACCTCTTGAGGCTTTGGAATACTGGACCAGTCAATACCACTCATGAGAATGCCCTGACGAATAATATCTCGAATCAATTGGGATTTGCGTTTGATATAGTCACCAAAGAATATTTCATCCAATTTATCAACAACATCGATCTGTGTCTTTTTTTTTTTTAAAAAAAAAATCAAAAATGTTAATATTTAAATACATTGTAATGTACAGTATGCTTTAGCTTACGCGTAAGTCTTCTTCCATTTGTACGTTAAACGCACTTTCAAACAAATCTATCAACTTTCTCATCACACTGGATCTCATGTGATCCAAGTTACTGACGGTTAATAAGATACGCACATCCTAAAAAGCAAACCAAATATAACGTATTTAGCTGGTTTCAGCATATACTAGTAATTGAAGTACCAACCATAGAATGGATATCAATCTTTTCTCTCTTCTTTGCGAGCATTAGTTCCTCCCGATCATTAAGTGGGGTATAATCGGTAAATGTAAGTTGAATAAGTCCATCCAAAAAGCTGTATGTGGAATCCAAAAATGATTCTCGAACTTTTTGAATGTAATTGGGAGCAATAGTTCGTTTTTCTTGCTCGCTTATATCAAGAGACACTGCAGATAAGCTTGCAATTTTGTAAGCCGAGCGTGCACAGAATTTATGATAGTCGTAGTATCTCTTCAATAAAGTTGTGATTTGAGGGTTTTGAGGATCTAATATCCATTCTTCCAGCATGTAAAAAGTCT